>JADDOH010016449.1:0-16696 GCA_016648135.1 Agrypnia vestita
GGCAATAGGTAAACGTTTTATAACTTTGCAGTCCAGCTCTAGGGTGTGTTGTATTAAAAAGTGCAAAGTAGTGAAACGAGGACTCTACGTGAATTGACTTCTTCCTGCGACGCCCTCGTTGGTGGTCGGTGCACCGTGTGACGGTGGCCAGTAGCAGCTACACCGTCATCACGGCTCGAGTCGGTGACCATCCGGGGCTAGTCTATCATCACCTCGAAGTGCACAGAACCCTGACGGTCCCTCTGTCCCCCCGTGTACTGGATGTTCTTGGCCCAGGCGCGGCATTCGATGTTTATGATTCGGTTCACTGGAACAGATAGGAATTCATATATTTATAACAGATTATTGAGTGTTATTTTGACTGAGAAACGAGATGCGCAAAATAAACAAAATAATTAGTTTCTCTTTCAGCGCGACACGCGGAGATATACAGCACTTAACAAATGAAATCTTTAAAAAAACATCATTATATTAGTTTCGGACCAGAAATGAAAATATTTCGATGAATAATGAAATCTAGAAATTGATTTGTAAAATACTACGAAAACAATAACGAAAAAATCATCGCATATACCGATATATCACGGAAGGCTCATATGTTTGAATGTTTTTTTTTCTTTACTACTTATGCTATTTATAATCTGGGATATAGGAACTTCGCTTACAACAATTGGGGAAATTAGAAGCAAAAGCGCCACTATCCAACATACGAAATTTATAAATATAAACTTTTGTGTCAAATCTTTGTAAGCGAGTAGGTAATCCGAGCGGAAATTTTAAAATGAATATAATTTTGATAAAAATATAAACATGCTTTAAAATCAGTTATCACTTGTGAAATTGACGCTATTCCAGATCATCATATTCAAGCACGTCGCCTTGTATTCTCGTCATACGCAAAATGCTTTTGCTTCTAATCCCCTCAATTGATCTCCAACTACAATAATTCATGTCCCAACAATTCATCGCTGGGGGAAATTATCGCTTCAATATTGTTTGAATAGATACAGCATACAGCGAATACAATAATTCCAGATATGTTACGTACCTACCAATAATAGTTGTCCCTTGAAATTAGGTAATTCCATGAAAATTTATTTAAAGAAATTAATTGTTGGTTTTAATTAACCCGGTCTCCCTAAAACAAGCACTGTTTAGAATAGATGACGGGGACCATTCATATTGTTCCTTTAAGCATTTTAATAAAAATGTAATAAATACATTTTTAATCGTGAAATGGGTCCTTAATCAACTCCGTAAGCTGCGCGCGTGCGCGGCCGCGCAGCAGTTTTGACGGTCCCGCGCAGTTATCACAAGCTGGCGCGCCTTCCAAAATTCAGTCTAAACAAAATTTCCTTACGTAATTTAAAGTTTTCACCCAGTTCCTAACAAAACAAAAAAAGTTGCGAGGAATTCAAACTTGAATGACTTTCTTCGTCATTTGAAACTTGAATGGCTTTCTTTGTCACTTGAAACTTACATGCCATCATCAAATTCATCGCAAATTTCAACTAAAATCGGGAAAATTTTTGATCATGGTAGCAGTACAAATGTGTTTGTGAAATTTGCAGCCGATCGAATTATTAAGGTGAATTTTCCATAATATGTATAGTATAAAAAATAACGACAAAATTACGTGTGGCGGCCTTAGACTTTTTTGGAAATTGCTGCCTTTGCTTTAATACCCCATATGATATTTTTCCGATTATTTAACATGTATACAAGAATACGTCTGAAAATCAGTATTTTCAATTTTTTAACTCTTTTCACACACCAGTAGATATATGTTTTAATAATATAGTTATTTTTATATGTATTATATGAGAGCACTGGATTTATGAACTATGAACTTCTCAGAACATGCCTACATATTTATAGCATTGTTTTATAATAGATATTCAAATATGACATTGAATCGTCTATGTAAGTGTAAAAATTATGTCGCGTTCGCACATTTGATGATTTGGCTTGCTTGGCTATTTGGTTTTCCTCGCATTAAGCGAACGTTGATTGAAAATAAAGAATTGACGATATCGATTTATCAAGGGGAAAGGTGTTGTTAGATGTTTGTGTTGAATTAAAATTATAATACGATATCGTGCTTGTTTTATAGAATAAAGAAAGAATTAAATTAAAACGAATTTATTTATAACGAACGTATTTTTTATCCTAAATCCACCTCACACAACATCGTAAGTTTCTTGACACTTCGCAACGTGAAGTTTGAGAGTTGAAGCTTATCAGCTATATTCCACTTATCGACTGTCTGCGTGGGGGACCTTGACCCTATTATATTACATAACGAATCCATAAAAACATTGATCTGGCATTCATTCATTATTGTTGTCGACTGAATACAAAAACAAAAATAAATGCATACATCCTGATAGCTGTTAGATTATCGTATTAATTTTTTCGGCAAAACAGACTGAAATTTTAAAGAAGGTTCAAACAGATTATGAACGTTTTTCTGGTCCCGCAAGCCCGGGATTGAAAAAACGTAATACCGAGATTTTCGGGATCGATACAAAAAATAATTTTTAAAGAGAATAGCGGTTGGATTTACCAAATGTGCGTAAAGTTGAAAGGGGCTCAAAAAAGGGAATCGAATAATTATTTCGCCATTGTTGACACCAAAACTATATGTGACTTTATATTATCTCCTTAACCGTTGACATTTCACCCAAAGTGTAAAAAATATTTTATATTCAAAACTGAACGAAGAAAACTACCCCGAAATTTCTTCCGCAGGCTACGAGACACCCTTTATATTATAGATACACAGAGCAAGTATAAATAGTGAATTCGCTGCAATCAAAAAAAGTGCAACACAAAACTTCATTTAAAAAATCATTAACAGTGAGAAAGTAGCGTTGTGGATAGCGATCGATGTGATTCGTTATTTATTCGGAAAGTAACGGACTGTTGCACACATCTATTTACTTAATCATGTGAACTAAATAAGTTAATTTTAAATGGTTTTTATATGAGGGATATAAAAGCAAAGGCAGCAATATACAAAAAAAATAATACAGTCATCGAGGATTACTGACTTCGAATGTACTGAATTCAAGATTTTATATGAAATACAGCCTAAAAATTTATAGGAAACATGCTTTTGGAAAGGATAGATACATAAAATCTAGAATGTAGTACATACATTCTAAATAAGTATAGGCACAGTTGCCGGCAAACTTCTTGAAATTCTTTGGCGTAGTGGGGGAATGCGCAGAAGACAAAATTTGGGTCTCCTTGGTAGAATGGTACATGCGCAAACTTCCCCCCACTACGCCGTAAAATTTCAAGATATTTGCCGGCTACTGTAATCCTCGGTGATTGCATTCAAAACTTTTTTTCTCTTTGGATATTGCTACTTATTGGATTTGCTTTTATAACCCTCATATGAATACATAGCCTGTTATTCACCCTTACGCAGATGTAGGTATAAATAAATAAATAATAAAGGCCCCGCGCCCAAACTTTGCACCCGGCCCTGGTTACTTCATTCAGTAAATAGAAAATGAATTCGAGAAATGTAAAAATAATATTTTTATAATGACCCGTATCTTGCCTGTTCATTACATGTAGACATATTAAACGATATATGAGAATATTAAGTAGGTGTACCTCTTTCCATTTAAGAAAGACAAACGAATTAGTATGTGTAAGCCGTGCGTACGACGCACACTGCTTCGTGGTGTTGGTGTTTACGGGTATAAACACCAACACCACGAAACAATGTGTCTCGTACACACGGCTTACACATACTAATTCGATTATCTTTCTTAAATGGAAAGAGGTAGGTATATTAATCATTCTTCCATTAAATATGGATAATAAAATAGATTTTTTACCTATATATCCATATACTATGGTAAATACTTATTTTAAAGAAAAAAAGGGTTTTAAAATCTTATGGGGAGAATTTTCTGAGATATTATACCGTGTATATATGAAATATCTGCCGATGTTTCGGTTCCCATCATCAGGGCTGACAGACCCTGCAACGGGATATGAAACGTCAGCCAGAAAGGTCGTATATACACGGTAGAAAATCCCAGAAAACTCTCAAAGATCATAAAATAAAAAATACTACTGAAAAAAATATAATTAAATCTTGTTAAAAATACACAAAATTATGAAGATTTTTTTGAAGGGAACTATATTTGGTTAAAATGAATTAATGAATTCAATCTATAAAAACAATGAAAAATCTGACCACATCGCGACGCAACCTTCAGTTTAAGGTCGCTGTGGTCATTCTTACAATACACTCAATACCTTAATGAGATTTCATATTATTTATTTATGCTTACAATTTATGAAAGTGTCCCAATTGAAAAATAGCTAAGGCACGTTCGTTACTTATTGAATATTTTTAGTCGTACCTTATTGGTAGAGGTACAATCCCATCATTTCAAACAGCAAATCAACTATTTTTCGTCATTTTTTGTTGTTGATAAAAACTATGACACGTTAAATGTTGTTTAATAGGTTTGATGAGTGCATATATATTATTTATCTATCTATGTATATACGCTGCTTTCATTGGTTGTAGTTTTTATAGGCCATTATCCAATTATCTTTAAAAAATAAACTCACTCGATTAATTTATTTATGGCTTAAACATTTAAATAAATATAAATAATGAGGTTACATCTCCAATGTTACTGAAGCCAAATTAAGTATGTAGAACAGTGAATAAAGGTTTTATAATACGTGTTGCTATACGTAATCTATCTGGATGGACGTCTGTCTGAGCATACGAAAGAGACGGGAGATAGAGAGGGAAAATTGGATTAAAAAGGACGCGCCGTGCGAGCGCACGCCATTACGAAAGTCATCACGAAAGCACGCACTTGGAGAGCTATTTAGAACCGCTAATTGTACCTTATCGTGATATGGTTATATTTTTTACGGAACAAATAAAACTCGCAGAATATTCTCAACTTTCACTGTGGATTCCAGACTTACCGACAAAACATTTTTCCTGGGCCAACGGAAGGACATCACACTATACATATAATTTATACGAAAAATAACTGGATAATCCGATGTCTACCCTATAAGCGAACATATCCATAAGAACAATTCGCTATACAGTTATTATTTACTAGCTGTAACCCGTCAAAAATGACGGTACTTTTGCATGTCGCGGTTCCTAAAGAATATATATAAAAAAAGAAAAAAAAAATTATAAAAGAAGTTGCATATACAGATGTCCCGAAAATTAAAGTCATCTTTGTAGAGCTGATAAATAATAATAAACAACTCATGATGAAATTACAAATTCTCTAATATTATAATTTTTGCTTTGCAACCCTGAATAGCCCTGCTATTGATCACAATTCAAAATAAAATGAACCTTTTGAAAAAAAAATTTTTGCCTGATTCACGAGTTATTTTTTATAATAACTAACTTCGACTTCATACAATAGAAAAATGTACGATGCTAACTTGGTAAGTTATTAAAAAAATTGCTCATTTAGTATTGTTCTTGAATTGGTTTTAAATTTACTGTTTTACTTTAAAAAATACGATATGGCTATTTTACTGCAAAAGGTGTTCATTGTGAAATTATCAAGATGTTATTATCGATTTTTTCGAATTCATAAAAGTGCCAATACCTAGAAAACTACCTATTTTTTACTAAATTCGTATGTAAAAAGAACTATAAAGTCATTTCTAAACATATAGTATATAAGAAAAGTCATGATTAGAGTGTTTTATGCGATAAAAATGATAGATAAAAAGAGGATAGATAAAATGAAAAATATGAAAAATTGATTATTTTAGATTTGAAAAAATTATAATTAAATATTTGAAGTGGGAACGAAAAATTAAAGATAAATAATTTAAAGTTGAGGCGTATACTTTGTGGCAATCCATTTTAAAAATTACGATGGAAACATTATTTTTGTACAAAAAACGTTACGGTCACGTACTTTAAAACACTAATTTTAAACCACGTGACTGTGACGTGGTAAATTTATTTTTTCGCTTTAACCTTACCTAATCTATAACATACACTGTACAGCCATACAAAACGAGGGGTTTCTGTTGGCATTCTCGGGCCGCCTATATATGAATCTATTTTAAGCCGAATCTAGGTAACAAATTGCACGCGCAATCAAATAGACGATCGAAGCCTTCCATCCACACGGCATCAGCCAAACAGCAAACAAGATTAGGGAGGCTGCCCGACAAAAACCGCACGGCTAAAGTAGGTATTCCATTGCCCAAAGGCTGTTCACTGAACGTGTATAGAAAAGTCATAGGCGAGTGGTTGTTTCGCAAGAGACTCTAATTTATAAGTTTCACAAGCAAATGCAACTCTAGTATTTTTTTTTAAATCGTGAAGGGCATGCCAAGGGAAACTGCGGAGTTGTAAATTACTTTAAAATACTTCGCAAAATGTGTACAAATAGAAGTTAAAAGTGGGATCAGCGAGTATAACGTAATTCGAAAAATAACGTATGAACGTTCATACAAGAGGTACGAGACATACGTTTTTGATAACTGTCTACTAAGGCCCGGTTGTTTCAAGTTCGATCAAAGTAAGCGGTCGATAAAAGCATAGATTTTTACGAAAACGGATCGTCTGATTGGTGGAGAACGTAAAATTTCAGTTTAAACTCTACGCTTACTTTGATCGAATTTGAAACAACCGGGCCTAAGGCAACATTAAGATATTGTAATTAATAATTGTAATTTAAAAAATCTTAATTATATACGTTACAGACAAAATGTTCAATTTCAATAATGTATAGGTACATTTTTTTTTTCTTTTTTTAAAAAAAAATAGAGATGCGAACACGGAATACGTGTCACATCAATATTCTTACTATTTTCAAACTAAGCTAAACGCTTGTGCTATGAAAATAGGACTAACTTGCTAGTCTGGGCTGAGATTCGAACCCGCGACCTTTGGATCACGAGGCGAGTGTCCTAACGACAAGACCAACAAGCTACTCCATTAACTAGTATTTATATATGCCCTTACTATGGGTTGATATATACATTATCTAATTTTTTATTTTTATTTATTTATTATGGTCGGACATAATTATTAATTTTAATTAATTAAAAATTTTGTACATGTAAACCACTGGGAGTAACTTTACGTCTAATTACGTACCGCTTAAGATAGGTGCATCTTCGTCAGGATAGACGCATACAAACTATTCATTACTTATTTTAGTAAAAAAAAAATTTTTTGAACGGCGGCGTGGCTACAGTTTTAAAAAAATAAAGGACATAATGAACAAACAACGCAGGTCAAATAAAAATGCACAATATTAGTTATTTTGAAGGTTGAGAGAGATGAAGGGGAAAGAAAATAACGTAACTCCGATTTTACGTATGTCGGAGTCGCATAATTTGGAGTAGGTACCTATTACTGCAGTACGGAAAATACTTATATATTAAGTAAATACCATTTGTAAAATGTTGCTCTACATGTCCTTCTTATACACTATTTACATAATATGTGTAAAATTATATTTTACTTATTAAATTTACACACTGGTATTATCTGGATATTAAGCAATTTTAAAGATAAGCAGAAAGCAATCGCCTTCGCCGAGTATTTTTTTGTTTTGAAGTGTTTTTATTACAACACTACATTCACCAACAATCGTCCAAAGGAACATATCTACCTACAATGATATGTGTTTAATAAGAAGCTTAAACAGTTATCGCGAATTAAGATATATCACCATTGCACTCATATTTTTCAAAATAACATTTTTTCGTCAAACATCTCAAATTTGAATTAACATTTTAAAAAATTCTCGTAGGATTATCGATATACGTAATTTTAAAAGTTTTAACACAATCATTTCAATAAAAAAGCATAGATAAGAGATGTTCAACAAATATACCAAAAGGAAAAATAATGTAATTAATAAAATAAACTTAGTTTTCACCACTATTTTATATTGAAAATATCAACATGTTTCAAGACTTATAAATTATAAAAATAATTTATTAAAAAAATAATGTAGGTAATGTAATAAGACGTGCGATACAACACACACTAGTACTATCACTGAATATATTTTTGAAGCAATATAATTAAGTATTATTTTGTACTCCTATAATCATTATTGAGTTAACAGAGGTAGTCAATACTTTACAGATAGATGCAGAAATTTGCTCCAGAATTAGTCTACGAGGTTTGAGTCATTTTATTTAAAGCGAATGAAGATTGTCGAACATTTTACAGAAGAAAACTCAGAAATGTTGAAATTTTATTAAAACATTGATATTGGAACATTTTCGGCTTATAATTTCGGCATTAATCTACCTGTAAAGTGCTGCAGAACAGCTCTGTTACACCCTGTATATTTAGATATCAATCGATTCTCATTTGAGGACGGTTATTTAGAGATATGTGAATGAAACGACAAACGCTTTACATTACTCTTGTAATAGACAAAAAAATAAATACATACATTAATAACTGACTTCTTCTGACTCAATTATGAAGATCTGATAAACGCCGCCGGTGGTAAGTTTTCCACAGAAATCTTTAAAGCCTCTCTTCGCGAGTTGGCGCCTTATCTCCGAGTCGCCTGACCTCTCGCGAGAAAGTTCAACGCGACGGGCGGCTAAGCTCTGGTAAACACGATTCCACGTTCCACTTCTGTCGTCTCTGATACGCTCATTAGGAGAAACATTACGAGTCGATTGGTGATATTTATCTCATTTTGCAATAATTCTTCGAAAATTATTCTCAAGGCTGCCGCAGTAAACGGTTCTTGTGACACTTCCGATACCCGACTCCGGGCACCTGCTGATCTGCGGTGTGACGCGTCGCACACTGGTCGGGAAAGGTAATCTGAGCGCGTGAAATTATTTTATTGTTTCTTTGTACTTTATACCCATAGAAAGTGAAGTATTAGTGCTACACTTGTTTTAAATGACAATCAAAACATATATATGGGAAATTATATTGATATATTAACTAAGATAAATTCTCATATAGTCTCATATAGTCGAAGCCATTTACATATGTGGCCCAGGTTTAATGATCTGTATGAGTTGGTTTAAGTGATCACCAATTCTACCACAAGAACATTCACACATTATCAAAATATTGAAAGTTGTATATGCATTCAAAATCAGTAGTAGAACAGGCACATAAAAATATTGTTAAAAATATATTATAAAAGGAGTTAATTTTTTTAAATGGTAATTTTCTGGCGTATTCTAGCATACATGTTAAAATTATATCATATACACATTAAAAATAATATTGCTTAATATTCCACTTTAAAAAATAAAGACGTATTATTATTGGCTACGTAATCTATATTTTCTATGTAATAGGAAGGATTACTTACTTTAAAAGCCTACAAAGTCTTCCATACAAATTTTCCACGGAAGTAGCTTCGTCTCTGTGGGACTTCTATAATTTATCTTAATTAATAATTATCCCTCTGTAGACAAAATTTATTAATTTTATATGTATGTTCTCAGAACACACATATTAAAAAAATTAAATTAAATAAATTAAGTACCTCTCGTATAATCGTATAAACTTTGATTAACTGTTATTTTTCATTTTTCTCATAACACGTGACCTTTTTTGTCAATAGCAGTAGCCTCTCTTTTTCTTTCTACCCTTATGCTCATTCTTGCTGCTTTCAAAACTGGCCTGCTCAGTAACATATTGAAGCGTCTTTTTTTTACTGACACGCTGATATCTTCAAACGCTTTTCTTGGTCATCCTGCTCTAAGATGGTGATTGTGAAGTCAAGGGAAATACGGAAAGTGTGATTGTACCACCTAACTAAACTTTATATTTATTTTTAAACTGTTTTTATGACTTTCACAGTTTATTCACATCCGATGTATTTGTTCACAAAAATTGAACCTTGTGAACTTCCTATCGAGCCGATTACAATTTATATGATCGTCCTTAAAACGGCTTCACTTCTCTTAGAAATGTCTCGCTCATTTAAACATACTACAAAGAAAAATTCTTGAGAATCTGTGAACTGGAAAATAAATCAATTTTGCACTAAGGCGTGCCTTCGTGCACTTCAATTGAATTAATATCTGTAGTCAAAGAATCAAAGAACGATAATATATAATATTAAGAATCAACACAGATCAATCCCAGTTTTGACGGTCTAAAAAATATAAAAAAAATGAAAAAAAATATGATAAAAATAAATCGTAGCCTTGTACAATATATTGATAGGGCAACAATGTGAATTATATATGAAAATAGTTACCTTAGTTTATCGTTTTCATAGTTCGTAGAATAGAATTCAAAACCATAAACTCGTGACTAACAATGTGTCACTACCTGCTAGACTAGACTAGAGGAGTTGATGCCAGTTAGTAAAATATTAGTGGGACTTTAATATCCACGGAATTAGGTTTATTTCGCTGTATATATTTTATTTTTAACACGACCTTCGGTTTTCGAGTTTTGCGCGATCAGATTCCAATTTTCAACCACTGTGCGTCGCCGAGAAACGCGATCCGTTCGGTGTTGTATCGTTTATTCGTTACAACGAGAAGTTCGAATTTGTTGGATTTAGCAAAACTGTGACTGTTGTCGACTGACTTATTCGGTCAGGCAAAGTCAGACAAGCAACGCTGCAATACAAATTAATAGTACTTTGCAACCAAGGAAGGAAAATGTGAGGGATATAAAAGCAAAGGCAGCAATATTAAAAAAAATAATGCCGTCATTGAGAATTACTAATTAAGAATGGATATAATAATTTAAATTGGAAATTTTGTAGAAATTATAGCCCAGAACATGATTTTCGAAGGGATAGATACATAAAAATCTAGATTTCGGTAGGTACATTCTAAATTAGTAATCCTCGGTGACTGAATTCAAAACATTAAAAAAAAATTGGATATTGCTGCCTTTTTTTTATAGCCCTAATGCATAATAAATTCCTTAAATATTTAATAAAGCCCGGGAATATTTAGAAAAATAAAATAAAAAAACATTCAGCAAAACCACCTCGATTACAAATGACAGTGGGTGACCTAAGATGCAGGTGGCCTAAAATACAGATCCCCTAAAATATGAGATGATCCGGAATACGGAGTGACCTAAAATACACGAAGATCTTAAATACATGTGACCTAATTATTTTGTTACATAGCTTTGCCTTTTCTCATTATATTTGAATACATTGATTAGTTGGTATATAATACGGGTAACGTAAATGGATTAGTGACCGCCCTCCTGCGATCGGCTGGAACGCGATACCTACTGCGTGACCTCAGCAGGGAATCGGCAGTCAAAGCGACAATACTTTGGATTTGGTAGTGACAATCACAATCGATCAGTGTATTCGGAGGGCATCCTTACAACACGTGCACTCTACCAGATTACAGTAAGTCATCTGCACACAAACGTTCATCTTGCGAAATTTCAAAGATACGAATGTTCGTATCCAATTATGTATAATGTAAATCTATTAAAATAACTGAAAATTGTAAATTGTACCGGAATTTCTTATTTGGCGGCAACTCGTAAAGATAGTTCTTGTCTCTGGCGCTTGGCGGCGTGCAGTACCCACGCTTTAAGGGGTTACGTGTAATCAGGATTTTAAAAAAATCGTTTTTTTTTGGTATTTTCTTAAAGCAAAATGTTTCAAAAATATTGTGTGAAAATATCAAGTCGATCCGGTTATTAATTTTAAAGATATCCAACGACAAATGTAGAGCCTTCTGCTGCCGCCCGTACTGACACGCGGATGGTACTAGAGCCGGCCGGGCTGACAAACGGGGCGACTGCTACGGAACGCGGTTTTTATCTGATTAATTCTAAGAATAATGTACGAAACTTCTTTTATACTTCTACTTTTAGACATAAGACCCTTTAGGCTAACTGAGATTTGATTTAGTGTTAGTACTTCAGTGGCAGTGAAACCCAGCAGTCGATAGGTAGTTGTGCATGTATTATAATCATTTTCAAAAATTTATTATGAGACGTCATCAAGGTATGCAAGGAATATTAATGACTGCCAATGCATAGGATTAAATTATGGACCTAATGCATACCGGTATGCTGAAAAACTCAATATAGAGCGTATAAAGATTGCTGACCAACGTGCAAATCAGGTCACTCGAGAAGGCAAAATGAGACGTAGATAAAAAAAAATCGACATCTTGGAGGCTTACACATCGACAGAAGATGTATTATATGTACCAGAAATAGACGACTCTACGTAATTTTTAAAATTGTATTTGTATTAATTATTTATGCATAAAACTTTAAACGCGTTTTTCTCAAAATAACGTTTTCAAAAACGGTGTTCACGATATTTTAAAAACTACTCGACAGATTTAAATGAAATTTAAACATCATATTTTAGGCATTAAAAACTTGTGCTTAATCGAAGGATTTTTTTTGACTTAAACTTTTTTTTATAAATTATAAATAAATGATTTTTTCCTTCAAAATTCATAACTAAGCTTTCAAAGACCGCCATTTTGCTAAATTTGAAAAAATATAAAAAAACTTCGATTAAGCACAAGATAAACTATTGAACTACTAATTTCTTTTTGTTTCATTAATTTTAGATAAACGACTAAGAAGCACTGATGGACACCGCGAGACACTACTTGCAAAACAGGGGATTCTATCGTGGTCCAGTTTTAATAATTTTATTTGAAATTTTTGGTATAGTTACTTAAAATATAGTGTAAAAAAAATATACATAGTAAAAACATAAAATAATTATGTATTGAATCAAAACATTAAACAACCATTCAAAAAAAAATTTTGAAAATGTCTTTTTTTTGCGCCTCTGACTACACGTAACCCCTTAAATAATGTTTACAATGTGGTTTTCTTTAACAAGTGTGTATATTTTTCAGTGTGGCTATATTTTGTTCAAAACATCGACGTACTATAAATATAGACCAGTCACTAAAAAAAATCTGAGACATCTAGTTTCTGCTGTCTTCTATAACGTACTAAATGTATCAGTCAGAAAGAGATAGAAATTATTTTCCTAACCACGTGTAAGAAAGGACAATAAAACATAATTTTTAAGAACGAACGCATATGAAGTTGTTGCGAATTGCGGTATTTACCCTATGGTAGGGTATATATTTCCCTATGGAATATATATATACCCTATATATATATTCCGATATATATATATATTCCTATAGTAATATATATAGTATATATTATATATATATATATAATATATATATATATAGGAATATATATATATATATATATATACATCACGCTACCTATTGTGCGTCCTTTTATTTTGCATTATTGTGACGTCCACCAGTTCCACTAAAATTTCACTTATTTTTACATCGAATATTAGTCACTAAGGCAATACTATAAGTCCTTTACAACTTATTTTTCTGAAATTTTTACATTTTATTGATATACAAATATTCGTATATTAACAAGCGTAGTGTAATCAATTTGGACTCCAATCCACATTATCAATTATCGGGCGTCCCATGATATACATAATTTTATTTACATTTTCCTAACTATCGCAACTCCTCGTAAACAGTGCGACGCGCGACGTTGCCGCTTTTACCAATTACACTTTTTGCGCGGGATGCCGAAGGAAGATTTATTATTTTATGCTCTCTGGGGATGCCGCTACCGGGTCACTAGTACGTGTAGCGGGCGAAATACTTGCACGTATCATTTAGTGCATTTGATAATAATATTATTTCAGAAATCGTGATATTTTTTTCTGAGCTCATTTCTTCTGTTACGTCTTTAAAATATCTTCAAATGATATTTTAAAGACGTAATAATAACAAATATCTTGCAAATATCTTCAATAATTTTTTCATTAATGTGGGACTAAACTTGGCGAAAAAAATACCCAACAACAATTTTTCTCTTCCAATAAATAATCTACAGATATCGGAATGTGATAAACTCACAACATTCCAATTAACCAACCCAGATGAAATAAAAAAAATTATTATGAATTTAAAAGGAGGACCCTGCAATGGGATCCGAAACGTCGGCCCGAAAGGTCGTAACAACACGGCATAATACCCCAGTAAACACAAACTTGAAGATATATTTTATTTATTTCAATTTTGAATATTTTACCTGTGACGAAACTTATCGTCACATATGTCACGCATGTTCTATTTTTTCTACTACTATTTTTTCACTTTGATGTAAATTTACACATTTACACAAAAACTATTATTCTAATATTTAGATAAAGTATGGTACTACTGCAAATTTCCAAAATACAAATATTGAAATCGGCAGATTTCCTCGTTATTTTTTACACACATTTAACTTCAGCAAAATGTACCTTCCTTTCAATCTCTAATAAAATACTGCATTCTCCTCTTACGTATCAATTATCAAACAGACAACCTCACATATGAGCTGTGCCTAATTAAATAATTAGGCATAGTATATATAGTAAATATGTAGTAAATACTAGGTACATAAAGGACAGGAAGACAAAAGAGTACAGTGGACATAACATATCGCGATTTTTTTTCTACCTACTGTAATAAATACTTGGAAATTTTTATTGTTTTTTCAGGTATCATGTAGGTAAATAAAACAAATATACAGATCAGATATCGCACGTTTAATGAGGTAGATTTTACATTTGCAAGTAAACATAATCATTGATAATATAATATATCTAGACTAGATATATATTAGGGTTATAATCACGCACATTTGATAATGTAGGTATATAGAATGTGACAGAACTGGTCCACAATATTTTACAGGTAGATTCCTGCTATGATTATGAGTCAAAAAAAATATTTTTGCAAAACGTTGGAATATCATTACAGTAACTTATATCTAATATGAAAAATAACCTTTAATACAAGTCAAATAGTATAATAAAAATCTTCCAATCTAATGGGGAAACATTCCAATATTTTGCAGGGTTTTTGTTATTTTATTAAACTTCTATTGAAACGAATGTTTTTTATGTAATCGATATAAGTTACTGTAATGATACTTCAACGTTTTGTAAAAAAATAAGCCAGAAATATTGAAAAAAAATGCAAACTTTAATGTCGCATATCTCCATAACTATTGATATTAGGTCATAGTTGCTTGAACATTTTTCACTCATAATCATAGCAGGAATCCACCTGTAAAGTATTGTGGATTACCTAGTTCTGTTACACTCTGTGTATGGAGGTCAAATATCATGCAGAATTAATTTTATGTGGTAATCTGTTTTCCTCACACCTACATTAGGAAGTTTGTTCACGTATGAATATATTCGAAAAAATAAAATCCTTTATCGCATAATCGGCATTTACAGATCTCCAAATTCTGACACAATTTTTTTTATTGAAGAATTATACCAATTATTAAAACAATTTTACTATTTTAACGGGCGATATAAACATAAATATTGCAGATGACTGCCATGATAAAACTAAAAATGAGTATCTCAATATGCTTGCAGAGTTGAACTATAAATCGTGCATAAATAATTATACTAGAATTGTACCGCACCAAAAACCTTCTGCAATAGATCATATTATGCTAACAAACTCAAATGAACTCGACAACATTATGACCATCATATGGCAAACTTGTATAACTGACTATTACTCCTGCATATTTACGCATTATAAACAAAATACTCACCCGCACATAGCTGATAAAAAAGGTATACAAAAAAAACTACTTTTAATTTAAAATTATTTTATGACAAATTAGCAACAGAAAATTGGTTATCAGTACTAAACTTAGAAGATCCAGAAATATGTTCTATAAACTTTCAAAAAATTATTCAAAAATATATAAATTCATCCAAAATTCTAAAAATATATAACCACAAATCTAAGTTCCGTAAAATAAAACCATGGATTACTCACGGCTTAGTAGTTTCAATACGTAATAAATATGATATTTTTAAATCAACAATAAAATACCCCAATGATGAAGGCTTAAGGAGATATTTATAAAAAATACAGAAATAAATTGACATCACTAATAAAAAAAAACCAAAGAGGAATATTTCATAAAAAAGGTGGAAGTTTCTAATTTCGACACCAAAAAACTTTGGTCAACAATTAACGAAATAACCGAAAAAAAAATGTTAATAAAAATAAAATAAAAACTATAAAATTTGACAATAATATTATAAATGTTCAAGAACACCCAGAAAAATGCGCAAATATCTTCAATAATTTTTTCATTAATGTGGGACTAAACTTGGCGAAAAAATACCCAACAACAATTTTTCTCTTCCAATAAATAATCTACAGATATCGGAATGTGATAAACTCACAACATTCCAATTAACCAACCCAGATGAAATAAAAAAAAATATTATGAATTTAAAAGGAGGATCATCGCCAGGATACGACAACGTAACAACTGATTTACTAAAACAATCAAGCTCTATTATAAACATCCCAATTGCACACATAATAAAACAAGCCTTCGGTGTGGTATATTCCCTACAATATATAAACAAACATTAGTAATCCCAGTTATAAGAATGGAGACCCTGAAGATAATTTATTGAAAAAAAAAACAATATTGAAAAAAATGCAGATGAGGCACAAAAATTACCTAAAATCAAACTCGCGCATTCAAATTTGTGTGATATGACGAATAACTAATCGAAATTAAAAGCCTACTATTTTTCAGTAGCTATCTACTTGGTAATCCGTCGAAGATAATATTGAACATACAGTACTGTGCGAATTAATG
>JADDOH010016450.1:0-10025 GCA_016648135.1 Agrypnia vestita
CAAAAACGCGCTGTGTTTTCTTTTGCGGCACCGTCGCCATACACATCATTAATCCCTCGAGCCGTTTCTGCAGCACTGGTGCCACGGTGGAACTCGTACTCGTAAATAACGCGATATTTCAAGTTTTTCATTTTGTAAACTGAGTGACGCAAAGAAAAAAACAATTGAGAAAAAAACAAATGAATTATAATTTTCATAACACAAATACATGAGTAAATAACTGTATAAATTTGGATTTGGAATTCCTAACCAAAGAGAAGATATTTGAGATCAAATTTGCCAGTACGGCAAAACGCCAATTTCATATGTATGGACCTAATATTTAGATAAAATTAAGATAAAAACCTAAAAGCGCGTATAATTTCATTATTGGTATAGCAGTCTACAAGCAGTATAATGTTCCAGATTTATAACTATGTTTTTCGGGTATTTTTGTGAATCTTTCCATGTAAATTATCTAAGTATTTCATGCACATTAAAAAGTGAAAAATCTTTATACTTTTATATTACTATACCTACTACCAGCTATAATCCGCTAAAAATGACAAACTTTTTATGTTAAGTTTCAGCTTTACATTAATTAGTCACAGCGAAAAAAAAACATAGTGAAAATCTAAAATGTAAACAAATTATTTTTTTACGTTAACGTACATTATAATATGAATGATCTCACGTTTATGTTAAACCAAATACGCCACGATATATAATTACTTTCTTTAAATTGAAATTTTGTTTAATTTGCTTCAGTTTTTCACTTTTTTATTTTACTTTTTCAAATAGTGTTAAAATTATTGTGTTTGAGCTAACGTGTGAGCGTCGCCATCTGATAGCATTAGTTTCATTAGTGTTGTTTCGGCCCCGAGTTAAGGCTGTGAAAAGAGCGCGATCTAGGTAGCGTATCGTCATCTTGTAGTGTTTGTTAGTGACGGACCTTCTTACTCTGGTAGCATTAGTGACGGACATTGTTACAAAGCGAATCAAGTATTTGAATATATGAAAGCACTTTGGAGTTTTTAAGAGATCAATCAATATCTAATTAACTCGAGTTCTACAAAAAATCATTAAATAAGTTTTAAGAAATTTTATATTAAAATAAAATTTTATATTATATGTATGTGTAATTCCGAAAATAAAAAAAAATAAAAAAACTCTACTCCAGTTAGCTGGTTTCACGGATACCATTATAAATATTTATTTTCGGAAAAACGATTTTAAAAATTTTTTCGATTTAGAAAAATATTAAAAAAAATGTAAAACAATTTATATTCATGTCACACATTTTTTTTACCACTTCTGACTTCAACTACCTACATTCATACATTTTCTCATGCGCGCTCTCTATCGAAACTCTTACATCTGTTTTCGTATACATGCAGTTCTCATATAGAAAATTTCTTAAAAAAATCAAAAAATGGACTTTAAAAAATATGCAGAGTATAACATTATACAGAGTTGAAATAAACCCCTTATTTAGGCGAGGGAACTGGGGCACAGCGGAAGTACGTCCTCCGCGAATTTATTTAAGACACATTTACGATTATTATTTTTTCTTGCATATTTAAATAATTTTGTAAAAAAATGTATGTAGTAAAAACATCATTTTTAACAAAGTGTGACTTATTTATTCAAATTATATTTTTAAAGAGTATTTAGTTTGATGTTTTTTTTTACGATTGATTCAAAATTTACAAGCTCATAGTAATTTTTTTAAACAAGTCAAGCAGTCGAAGCAAAAGTGGAACCAAAACCGTTAGTCTGTATATTTTGGTGGTCTGGGGTAAAAATTTAAAATTAGTCAAATAAATAATTAAGGATGATTAGTTTTTAAACATTTATCCAATTCTGCAACTGGAATAACACTCAGAGCACATTAGCATAGGGCCATTTTCAGCACTTTAATGCTTTAGGCGGAAGGGTCAATGACCGGGACTATTCATCGTCCATTTCAGATTTACGTGAAATTACATAACTTTTTAAAAGCGCAATGCCATTATGCAGATAATGATACTGGTGTCAAATCACCGGTGACCGGGACTAGCGTGTATATAAATGCGTGCGGTATTATCTTTGCTTCGCGTTAAAAAAGTTTTAATTGCGAATGTCCCGAAATAAGCAACATATTCTCCATTATCTCACGCACAGCGCTACAAATGACAGGGCAGCGGAGAGGCGATTGTGAGCGCGGGCCTTTCACGCCAGATAATACCTTCATCCCTCACGCAATAATGGGGCCGAGAAGGGGCGCTCATTTGGAAACTGTCGTCGCTAAGTGCCCGCCCATTATGACGATTGCTAGACATCACTACTCAACTTTACTCACTATCGATGCCTATTGGACTCGGGAAGCTAATGGCATGGCTAACGGCAACGTTTCACTGATAAAATCACATTAAATTTTATTACATTTTTGAAATATTACGCGGATACGATTTAGTCAAATTTATTAGGACGATAAAAAATCTTTTACAAATGTTATGTGGGAAGTACCTGAAAATCAAAAAAAAAAGATTATTTTTGTTCAAAAATTGTTTTAATATATTTTTGGGATCTGATTTCCACGTGGCGTGCTCATTTGGACCATATTTTAGGGATTTAATTGAACACGCAAGACCAAGGTACAAAGCCAACATTTACTATGTGCCTACTGATACAGAGCTAATGGAGTGGGAGCTAGCGACCGCCAGACTTACGTTATAGTATCAAACCTGATTTTTTTTCTGTAGATGTAAACTGTAGTACGTAAGAAAGATTGGATTTTATGGCATTTGAGTTCGGGGGATTTTGGCAGATAACCGGTAATACAGGTACAAAAAATTTGCAAGTAAAAAAGTAATACGAGTATAAGGTATTAGGTAATATTGTTAAAAAGTGGCCCCAATAAAATAAATAAAATTTAGACCCGTTAATAAAATGTAAATGACAATGATTTATATAGCAACAACGCGTCTGGCGGAAGAAATAATCAGCGAAAAGCGTCCGGCAATCATAAATATGAGTGTAGGTATATGTCCTGTTAAACATATTAAAAATCAGATTTGTTATTTTTACATTTTCCTTACACATTTTTTTTGCATTTGTATTACCTGTTATCTTCCAAAATCATCCGCACTTATATGTCATATTATCTAAACCTTATTACCTACTATAGTATACACCTACAGAAAATATTTCAGGTCTGATACTATAACGTAAGTCTGGCGATCGCTGGCTCATAGTCTGTAAGTAAAATAGTAGTTTGTTTAAGATAACGAATATCGCTTTTAGGAATATTTATTTTAAGTAAATAGCGTAAGTGAGTAATTCATTATTTATAACTAGCCGTACACCCGTGAAAAATCATGGGAAAAAAAAAATAACGATCCTTGCGTGACCGCGCAACATGAGCCTCGCTGGTTGCGTGTCACACTCTAATTTTCTAAAGTTATCATTGCAGCAAGTTACAGACGGACAACGAAATTATTAGATATATTTAGATTAGATGACGGAAAATCTACAAATCTGCAATAGATTAAGATAAATGTCGGATATTACCTACATAAAATTACATGAAGGCGAAAAATAGAACTTGTTTATTTAAAAAATCGGAAATGTAAACACAATGGTATCTATGAACACTTTTTCATATTTACAATCTTCAAATATTGCGTATACCTATATGTTTTGTGGTTAGTGTTTTAAAAAATTTCAAAAACTCGTACCGCTTTTGCTGACTGAATCGCTAAAAGGCATCAATACACTGACATTTTGTGACTATTACGCGTAGTGTAGTAAGAGTCACGCTAACACAAAATGAATCCTTACGTGGAATCTAGTCTACCTACTCAATTTTGTGATAAATAGTTATTGAGTTATGAAATATCAAAATTTGCATTTTTTCAAAATTTCTGACTTATATTTAACAAAACTTTGAACTATCATTACAGTACTTTATATCTATTACAAAAATTCATTTGTTTCAGTACAAGTAAAACAATATACTAAAAACCCTGCAGAAATTCCAAATGGATTATTTTTTTCAATTGGAATTGGAAGGTTTTTATCATTTTATTTTACTTGTGGGACTAAAGGGAATGAATTTTTCATATTCGATAAGTGTTACTGTAATGATAGTCCAACATTTTAAAAAAATAAGTCAGAAATATTGTAAAAAATGCAAACTTTGATGTCGCATATCTCCATAATTATTAATATTAGGTCATGGTTGCTTGAACATTTTAGATTAATAAGTATTGTGGACTAGCTCTGTTTACACCCTGTATAGAGGTGTAATTGTGTGATTGGAAAGAATTGATGATGAAAGCAAGGACATTAATATTTTAACTTACCGTCAGAGTGACAATTTAAGTAACGAGTTATTAGAGCTTTGTTTCATTTGATGAAATTTGGACCAATGGATAGTGTTAATTTTGCTTTTGCTTTACCGTTTGATTGACTGTACACACTTGCATCGCATTTCAAACGTGTAAATCCCGTCACCGAGACAAAGTTTATTGATTTAAGCTTCACTAATTCAACTGCACAAGTTTGGTCGCGCATAATAATAAGCGCCTTTTGTATGCAACATGCAAGTAGGTAGTCTTTTCTAATCGACGCCTTCTAATTGTCTAATATGTAATATTATGTAAAATACGATAAAGAAAATATGAATCAATTTAATGCATACTTAATTTGTGAGAGTATTCTAAAATTTAAAGCTTTGTAGGAAGTGCATAAAATGATTATCCGAATATTGTTATTCACGTCGAACAAACTGCCGACTTATGGACTACTTATGTACTAGTATTAATTCAGATTTCCCAAAGATTGAATGAACAATTGTAGACAAAATAAGCTATAACTGGTATAAAGTTGCATTGTGATGATGAAAATTACAGATCTTTTAAAATAAATAGTTTTGGTGATGCGTTTTTCGATAATATTATCAAAACTAATCGTTGACTGTAATGCCTTTTGAGGGAAATACTCGTGTTTTCATGTTCCATGTTCCCATATATCGCTTCGGACATTAATTCTTTTCAAGTAATTTAAAGGAAATTCAATAGATAACTGTTATTACCAGAAGCAGAATACAGTTTTGTTTAAACAGTATTTTTTCTCTGATTATTTTTATATGCGTTATTAAATTTAAATGCTTATTTACGTAAAATTAATTGTATAAAATACCTTGATTTTGTTGTATTTGTAACGTCATTAATAAGCGTAGCTCTGTGTACGGATATATAATAAAAATGTAAAAGTGCTCCTACCTTAATAGACTTAGAATACTATACAAAAATACCATTATAGACTAAAAAACTTATTATTTCATTATTTTCCACTTTATTTGTGAGTACCCCTTCTGCTTCGTTTAATCCTACGAAGCACACGAAATGTCATTTAGAAATATGATACAAGTGTAGTACTTTAATGCTTCCAACTAACAATATACATTATTTCCCGTTCCTGAACAGTTAACAGTTTGCAGAATTATATGTAATCGGATGGAGCCCCCCTTCTCCGCCGTGGAGTACGCTCCGTTCCCGTTGCCGTTCCAGTCGAGCGCGCCACGGTCTTCCAAATCACCGGGGCTAGTTAAAATATCATTGTTTTCGGAATCCGTTTCATATACAGTATACTATTATTTCACTTCTATTAAATATAGTCCTTTTATACATAATTATCATTCTAAATTTATTTTCTAGTGAGTACTAAAATGCTTATTTTATGAAGAATTTTTATATGTTGTGTGCCTTAAGTTGACCAAATTTGAGTAATGTAGACTTTTAATAATAATTTTGGATGGCACGAATATTTGAGAGCTATGCAGAGTGAAAAAAGTAATTTAAATTGCTTTTTCAATCTTTCCGTCATCTCCCAGGGGGAATGAAATTTGGTATTGACCTACAGGAGTGAATATATATGTAGAGGAGCAGAGTCAAATAATTGTCAGCAATTTCAAGCAAGAGAGTATCAGCGAATATTTAATCTGAATTTTTAAAAGTCTCAAGATAATGATCCCTGTATTTTACCTTCCCAGAGATGTTCATTTAATACAATTCCATTTCAGAAAAAAATTTAGAATTATTTATGACGACATTTGGGTACCGCAGATATTATAACTTCATTGAACAAGAGCAATAAGTTGTAAGTAAATTTTGTTAATAAGAATATATATGTAGTGTGTTCAAAAAATATATAAACAACAAATCAAGGAAATGCTGTATTTGGCCAAGAGAGCCTGATTCAGACGGGAATTCCGAACGTTGAAAGCTTGTTGTGTAAATATTTATTGCATTTGTTTTCTAATTTTAATTTTATTTATTGGGAAAATTAGAAAGCTAATTTATTATTGATAATATCTAATTTTCATTAATATTATAGTAAAAAAATAATTACAACAGGTAATTACTAAAATTAGTGAATTTTATATAAATTAAAAAACATTTATATGATTTTTTAAATAGAGATGCAAATGCGAAATACATGTCGCATCAGTAATCTTACTAGTTTCAAACTAAGTTAAACGCTTGTGCTATGGAAATAGGACTAACTTGCTAGTGTCCTGGAATGGGACTCGAACCACCGACCATCAGATCACTAAGCGTGCGTTATGACAACTACATCAAATGATAAAATAACGTAATGTAAAATAAAACAAAAACATATAAAATTGTATTATACATATGTATATGGATGTTTAATTTACGAAAAGTAAACAATCCATTTATTACTGATTATTACCAAATTATCCTTAAAAGTTTGGAGGAAAGGTTATGGGCCCGATTCTGAAGATAGCAATGTCTGGATCTTTATGTTATATCTGGATCTTGACAGCTATTCATATAACATTGTGACGCCGTCAAATGGGACGTTTTAAGTTTGACAGATTTGGAATTAATGAATTTAACCAATGAGAATGCTCTAAAACGTAAACAAACGTTATAGTCCGTCTAACTTATCTGAAGAATGGCCAAATTTGGAACTAACGACGCCATATTGGATTATCTACAGCTGACAGACCTCTGACAGACTTTGTTTACAGAGGGGTTCATGACTGTTTCGATAGTTTTTTAAGAAAATTTCAGACTGTCACCATGCCAAAAACCATTAAAAGCGGTGTTCGGGAAATAATCTTGAAAATGCACACGTTTTTTGAAGAGGAACAACGTCTAAAAGCCCCAATTATACCGTTTGATTTTGTTCATAGATGTATTGCCGCCAATTGCCGCCGCTTCAGGTTAGTGCTGCCATGCAGTTTTAATGATTTTCCCATACTTAGTTTTTTATTTTACTATTATACAATTTCTTCAGGTATTTCTGAATCGGCAATTTACAAAATAGTTAAAAAAGGTAAAGCGGCCGTGGAAATGGGCATTAAAATATCTACACCCAGAAAAAAAGAAAAAGGATAAGTGGAAAAATTGATATTGATGACTTTGATTTGGGAGTCATCAGGTGAAAGGTGTACGATTTTTATACTTTTTAAGAAAGAGTTACCTACATTAAGTAAACTGCAAAAGGTATTGAAAGAAAACATAAATTTTCAAGGATATATTACGTAAATTTCTGAATAAGCTAGGTTTTCGTTTTCGGAAGACTAAAAGTAACCGTAAGGTGCTTATATAACGCAATGATATAATTAACATGTGCCATGAGAGCAAAATTCTTGTATGAATTAAGGAAGAATGAAACTTCTTTGAATCGGCGGCCAGTCATATATCTAGATGAAACATATATACATACCTCACACACAGCAGACAAATGTTGGCAAAGTGAAGATGTCGAAGGTATATTCAAACCAGTATCTAAAGGTCAGTGCTTCATAACTGTCAATGTAGGAGGGGAAACTAACGTGTTCATTTGTATAAACATCTTTTTTTCAAAAATAAACTTTTTATTTATGCGCCTTAAAGACTGGTTGCATCAACTTACTTTATAGCAATAGTTCATTTAAAGCATAGATTTTTACGAGAGCGAGTTGTTTGATCGGTGGAAAACGCAAAATACCTATGCTTTGAACGAAATATTACTATAAACCAAGTTGATACAACGGCCCTAAACCTGTTACTGAGTTAAGCATAGAGGTCAGATCATTAGGTATGAGACACCGAATAAAACCGGCGCCACACTGCGCGAATCTTCCGCCGCGTCTCTTCTGTCGCGGAACATCGCTACATTTCTTTCCATACAGTATGCGCTTATTAAACACACTACGCGGATGATCGGTCGATCTATTTGCTTTGCTGATTTGGCGCAACGGAAAAGACGCGGCGGAATATTTACGTAATGTGGCGCCGGCCTGAAAGAATTATTATTGTTTGTTTTTTTTTCTGAAAATTGTATTTTTCTTTGATTTTGAAAAAACGCCATTTGGTGACGGGTATTTTGATAAATTTATTTGTACATTAGTTTACATTTTTTGTTTTTTATCGTGTCATATACTGCTTAATAAATTGTTTAAGAAAAAACGAATTTGCAAAAAATTCCCTAAAAATGAGATAATTTTTAGACTATGGGCAGCACTACAACGATTGGGACGCCCTCCTTTATTCTCCAGATAAGTTGGACGGACTATAAGTTATTCGCAACAGATGGAAGGGATGTACACATTCCTATGAATCGACATTTTTTTATTTTTTATTTATTAAGTTCTCTTAAAACTTATAGTACCTACTTTAATCGGTCGGACGGGTAGACCTCTTTCCATTTAAGAAAGACAATCGAATTAGTATGTGTAAGCCGTGCGTATGATGCGAATTGTTTCATTGTGTT
Source organism: Agrypnia vestita (assembly GCA_016648135.1). NCBI lineage: Eukaryota > Metazoa > Arthropoda > Insecta > Trichoptera > Phryganeidae > Agrypnia > Agrypnia vestita. The sequence goes on from JADDOH010016450.1 coordinate 8,752, forward strand.
GGTGTTTATACCCGTAAACGCCAACGCAATGAAACAACGTGCGTCGTACGCATGGCTTACAAATACTAATTCGATTTTCTTTCTTAAATGGAAAGAGGTCTAGTCAACACAAATGTGTTCCAAAATTATAATAATTTCAAAATTACATCGAAATTTAATTTTAACGTTGTGTATTTTGGGATTAGGTTTATAAAAAAAAATTTTTCATGCATCGCATGCTTAAAATACAAGTTAATTCCTTAAAATAATGAATTTTCGTCAGTGTGCTGAGTTTAAATATAATTATGTCACTTAAATATATATATTTCTTGATTTTTCTAACATCTCTTTTAATTTAAGTGATTTCTTTATATTTTATTAAAATCAAAAATCGTGGTACAATATGAGATCCAGTATCATTTTTGTACAAAATGATTGCACAAGATTTTGTACAAAAGCACTTGTGTATAATAAAATATTAATCAGAATCAAATTCGTTTTAATAAAATAATCTATTTCGTGATTTTGGTATTTTAGCGTAAGTTTCGGTACGTTACCTTCGCCACGCGAATATATAATATATGTATGTTTATACTTGAAATACGAACGTTTTATCACAGTATACCCAGAACAGTAGTTTATCTCCGGCCTGTCGGCGAGTTATTAGCCTACTCTTGCATTGACGCTAGGGTTGTCACTTTATTTTTACTCCCTTTCTTTTAACTCGTAGCTTCTGAGATTCCGACGCATAAGGTAGACACGAAACCCGAAAATTTCTCTAATTAGTATACCTAGTTTCTGCACTTAAATTGCAAGAACGCTGATTAACATCAACGTAGATTTTTAAAAACTCACAGTCTTTGTGATGGTCAACACTCCTTTTTAGTAAAGCACCACAAACATAAAAAAGGCATTTTTTTCAGGAAGCGCATTTTTTTTTCTAAAGCGGCGGCTGTGAGCGCGAATGGCACCGAAGGCACGGCCCTTACTGCCGCTGCCTTGTGCCCCCATATTCTATGTCAATGCGTGCGTACACGGCGCCGAGCACACACGCACACATTTTAATGAGTAGCGGCCGTTTGTATGAAGACGTATTACTGTTCTTAGTATACTGTGGTTTTATGCTATCTATAGTACGTATTATGTAGCATAAAACTTCGTATTTCAAGTATAAATATACAACGCGGTATATTGGGACACGAGTCCATTTTTTACTTATTATTATAATCTAAAATCTTTTTTATGTCCCAAATGCAGAAAAGTTCCTACCGCAAAAATGACGGAACGCGAAATTA
>JADDOH010016453.1:0-36026 GCA_016648135.1 Agrypnia vestita
AAAATACATTTGCTCCAATACAACTTCAAAAGAATGATAAAAACCTTGTAAAAAATAACTTTTTAAAATTTTTGAAAGATTTTTATCAAAATGATTTAATAAAATATTCGACTTGTATTAAAGCGAATGAATTTTTCATAATCAATATAAGTTACTGTAATGATAGTTCAACTTTTTGCAAAAAATAAGTAAGAAATATTGAAAAAAAATTCAAACTTTGATATTGCGTATCTCCATAACTATTGATATTAGGTCATGGTTGCTTGAACATTTTAGACTCATAACATAGTCAGGAATCTACCTGCCAAGTTTCTGCTGCTATCTCTGGTACATCCTGTATATGTCATTTTAATATTTCTAATTATAATGATAATATATATTTAACAATTTTTATTTTATTTTAAATGTGATATATTGTACCTAATTGTAGTTAAAAATATAATCGAATAGTGCAAAAGTAGCACAGTGCCGTCGTAAATCTTGCATAATTATTATGACTGTTATTATTATTATCGATTCTAGGATTGATCGTTCGTAAAATATGTTGAAAATTACGCAAATCGCGGTAATGTAAGTATTTATAAGTAGTAAAATAACTCAAACACCGTTCGTCGACATGTAAATTTCGCAGTAACACAATTTAATATCTTGTGAAATAATACAATAACTGCGTTCGATTGCACTGGGCGTAAAAACTAAACTCTTAAGGTTAGTTACGAACCTAGGATCGCCACTTATTATAATGTTCAATCTCAAAAGAATCCGAATGTAATGTCTAGCTAGAATGGTAGATAATTGTACCCTTAATGTCTTATTAGAAAGGTACAAGAGAGTTATATATTAGGTCCTTACATATGAAATTGACGTTTAGTATGGGAGGAACATAAAGTCGATTTTTTTTTATTACAATATATTTATTTAATCAAAGTATGTACCATTGCTATCTATGCACTTTTGCCATCTCATAGGTAGTTCATCGATCCCTTTACTAAAAAAACCATTCGGAAGGGAATCAATAAAATCTTTGAAGGCGGTTTGGACTGCCCCATCGGAGTTGAATTTTTTCCTTTGCAAGAAGTTATCCAAATTTCGAAAAAAATGGTAATCTGTTGGGGCAAGGTCCGGAGAGTACGGTGGATGTCTTAGACATTCCAATTGAAGCTCCTCTAATTTGGTAGCCGTCTGTTGTGCAGTGTGTGGTCTAGCGTTATCATGAAGCAGCAGTGACCTAGAGCGATTAACCAGCCTCGGTTGTTTAGCAGCTAGCTTTTCCATCATGGTTTGCAGTTGCTGACAATAGACATTTGCCGTAATCGTCTGGCCAGATTTAAGAAAGCTGTAGTGAACGACACCAGCACTAGTCCACCAAACGCTCACAAGTAACTTTTTGGAGTCAATTTTCGCTTGGGGCATGGTTTGGCTGGTTCGGCAGGGTTCAGCCATTGCGATGAGCGCTTCCGATTATCGTACAGGATCCACCTTTCATCACAGGTAATGATTCGATTTAAAATCCCTTCATTATTGTGCCGGTTGAGTAATGCAACGCAGCAGTCAACGCGCGTTTGTTGATTGGCTTCACTCAATTCGTGAGGTACCCACCTTTCAAGCTTTTTCACCTTACCAATTTGCTTCAAGTGGATTAAAACAGTTTTACACTAACACCGCAGCCTGCAGCTAACTCGGATGTGGTTTGCGATGGATCCGCTTCCACAATAGCCTTCAATTTTTCATTATCAACTTTGGTCTCCGGCCGTCCACGGGGCTTGTTCTGCAGGTCGAAATTTCCAGAACGAAAACGTTGGAACCAAAAACGCACTGTGTTTTCTTTTGCGGCACCGTCGCCATACACATCATTAATCCTTCGAGCCGTTTCTGCAGCACTGGTGCCACGGTGGAACTCGTACTCGTAAATAACGCGATATTTCAAGTTTTTCATTTTGTAAACTGAGTGACGCAAAGAAAAAAACAATTGAGGAAAAAACAAATGAATTATAATTTTCAAAACACAAACACATGAGTAAATAGCTGTATAAATTTGGATTTGGAATTCCTAACCAAAGAGAAGATATTTGAGATCAAATTTGCCAGTACGGCAAAACGCCAATTTCATATGTAAGGACCTAATAGTTGGATCACTTATATAGCGCCGTTTTCACGAGTACTCACCTCAAGGGCGCTTCACACAAAACAACTTACTGGCTAAAAACACTTATTTACTATTACATACTTATTTACTAGATGACATGCAAAAAATGGAATTAACATTTTAAACTATAATAGTTGGGAGTGCTAGAAAGAATCAGGTATTTTCGCGGAGTGCATACTACGAGTGGAATGTAACGGTCTGATTCAATAGGTTTTTATATGATTGTCTAAACAAATGCGTCTTTAGTTGTTTTTTTAACTGTGGTAAGCTGTCTATTTGTCTCAGTTTATTTGGTAGTTTATTCCACAAATTTGGTCCAGCCACCGAAAAGCGAAAGCACGGTCACCGAAATTGGTTTTGTGGACGCGATTTACTTCAACTAACCTATTTGTATTAGATGTTGATGCTTAGCGAAGAGTTGATTGTCTGTTATTTGCGGAAAATGGAATGCAGAAGTAGCTAATGTATTAAGGGGCCATGTTATGAATAGCCTTGAATATTCTGAGGCATAACTTATATTCAATCCTCTTTGGACATTTAAGCCAGTGAATGTTTAGAAGATGGTGTGAGATATGAGCAGACTTTAATACGCCGGTAATGAGTCTTGCAGCGGAATTAAATACAGATTGTAGTTGGTTTATTTCCTGTTTCGGGAGATGTGCGTAGATACCATTAACGTACAGTTATCAAGATATATTAAAGATATCTCATAGAGACGAAAAATTTTTTTGTGGGAATGTAGGTATCACCCAAAAACTTCCATACCTACTTTTCCATAAAAAATATATATTGTATTTCGTCTCTATGAGACATCTATTATCTAGATTAAAGCATATTTATTTTTTAATGAATTCTTTTTATTGTGAGACTAGTATTTATCCTATCTAACCTAGTTGATTAATCCAATTTATTTTAAACTAGCTGGCCGTTTACAGCGTTGCACGGGTTAAAGATTAAGTAAAAAATAAGTTTGTGAGGGGAAACAGAGGTTCCATTGTTTTGCAAGTCTCTAAAAAAAACTTACTGTGTTTCTACAATCCATTTTAGATTTGAAGAAGTATATTGTCATTGTGTTCAATATTTTTATGCAATATTAATGATTGTTATGATGATATGAACGATAAGCTCGGAAGTCTCAAAATTGAAAATTAATCGTAGGCATACCTACATAAATGTCCTTTCTTTTGCAATATCGCGATATGATTGGCTGCACTTTCTCATCGGTTCAAACGTTTTATTTAAGCAAAGACAACTGAATGTAATAAAAAAATTTGAACGCGGAAAATGTTATATCTAAATATTTATCAATATTGAAAGGGTAGGTACCGGCGCCTTTTTTTCCAAATAATTTGTGCGAATTCGAATGCGATGTTGTGTAAAAATATCAAAGTAATAGTTGAAGAACTTTAGGAGATTTAAGATTTTGGACAATCGAGCATATACTTTTTTATTTATATAAATAAATAGAAGGCAAATAAAAACAAAGTAGGGATACAAAAACATCCGCGGATTTGAATGCAAAACTGTGCCAAAATTTCCAAACAATCGGTGAAGAGCTTTCAGAGATTATCGATTTTGTACAAACGAACATCTAAATTTTTATATATATAGATGTCATATTTTTATTATGTTTTAAATGTCTAATAAATTATTTTCTAATACTGCAACGAGACGATAATTTTTTTTACTACCTTTGTTTTAACTCATAGCGTCCGCTTGTCTGCTTGTCGGCTTGTCTGCCGAAAAAACTTTGGATCGATTTCGAACCCTTTTCCCGTGATCCAATCGAGCTGAAACTTTGCAGGCAAACTCGTGGCGACGATAAAAATGATATAACAAATGTTTGTTTTCAAAAATTTAATAATTATAGTATTATTTTGGATTTTTCCAAATTTTAACGATTTATATATTGTTTACTTTTCGATCCCGACGCGTGGAGTAGGTGTGAAACCTGTTTCAATGAGAACGGGAGTATAATAAAAACTTAATTTTTATGGGTTAGTTTTTTATTCAAAAATAAAAATTCATAAGTTGTAGCGAAGGTATTCCAGATTGAAAAATCGATAGGTTTTTTCCTAGAGTCACCTAGCATGTATTGATCAAAGTATTTTGGGATTCTTTACATAATATTAGGTCCTTACATATGAAATTGACGTTTAGTATGGGAGGAACATAAAGTCGATTTTTTTTTATTATAATATATTTATTTAGTATGGAAACAAAAGCTGCGATTTTTTTTATCCTCGCTTCTTTAATCAAATTATGTACCATTGTAGCACTTTGGCCATCGCATAGGTAGTTCATCGATCCTTTACTAAAAAAACCATTCGGAGAGGGAATCAATAAAATCTTTGAAGGCGGTTTGGACTGCCCCATCGGAGTTGAATTTTTTCCTTGGCAAGAAGTTATCCAAATTTCGAAAAAAATGGTAATCTGTTGGGGCAAGGTCCGGAGAGTACGGTGGATGTCTTAGACATTCCAATTGAAGCTCCTCTAATTTGGTAGCCGTCTGTTGTGCAGTGTGTGGTCTAGCGTTATCATGAAGCAGCAGTGGCCTAGAGCGATTAACCAGCCTCGGTTGTTTAGCAGCTAGCTTTTCCATCATGGTTTGCAGTTGCTGACAATAGACATCTGCCGTAATCGTCTGGCCAGATTTAAGAAAGCTGTAGTGAACGACACCAGCACTAGTCCACCAAACGCTCACAAGTAACTCGCGTTTGTTGATTTGCTTCACTCAATTCGTGAGGTACCCACCTTTCAAGCTTTTTCACCTTACCAATTTGCTTCAAGTGGATTAAAACAGTTTTATCACTAACACCGCAGCCTGTAGCTAACTCGGATGTTGGTTTGCGATGGATTCCGCTTCCACAATAGCCTTCAATTCTTCATTATCAACTTGGTCTCCGGCCGTCCACGGGGCTTGTTCTGCAGGTCGAAATTTCCAGAACGAACCAAACGTTGGAACCAAAAACGCACTGTGTTTTCTTTTGCGGCACCGTCGCCATACACATCATTAATCCTTCGAGCCGTTTCTGCAGCACTGGTGCCACGGTGGAACTCGTACTCGTAAATAACGCGATATTTCAAGTTTTTCATTTTGTAAACTGAGTCTCGCAAAGAAAAAAACAATTGAGGAAAAAACAAATGAATTATAATTTTCAAAACACAAATACATGAGTAAATAGCTGTAAAAATTTGGATTTGGAATTCCTAACCAAAGAGAAGATATTTGAGATCAAATTTGCCAGTACGGTAAAACGTCAATTTCATATGTAAGGACCTAATATTAAGTAGATAGTCTTTTGAAAATGGATTAGAATACGTCCGCGTAGTATTGAGTAACTAAACCATTGAAATAGTTTCATGATCGATACACATATAAAACAAATAATAAATTCTAATACGGATCATAGCGACAGTCGTGACCCATTATTGGGAATATTTGAGCCGGTCTAGATTTTTAATGGATCCCGACTGTTAAACTCGCTAAGACCCGTATTAGAAGTAATTATTTGTTTTATGTGTGTATCATGGAACTATTTAAATGGTGTAGTTATTCAATATTACAGAATTCTATTCTATGAACTTGTTATTTTATTTTTATTTTTAATTTAAAGTTCACTTTTTACGCAGACGGGATTTTCGATTTTTGAATTTATTTTTTTTAAACATATTTTTGGCTGTACAGTCAGTTTACGTTTATCACGATTTCAAATGAATAGTACAATAGTTTTTCAATTGACTCGCTTCATTTTTGCTTCTGAACTTCTTAAATAGATGATTACGCAAGATGAAGCTACGATGGAATTATTAAATAAATCATTTCACTATGAATATATAATAGAAAAAGAAATCGAGTGATATTTCCATGGTTTATTTATGGTTACAGTGCAGAAGAAAAGTGTACTGAGAAGAAATTAATGTTTATTCAACGAATTAATCATCATATTTTATAGGTAGGTATACCTACATTGGGATGTGATTTTTAATTTGGCCATAAAATAAGCTTAGTTCGTATCTAGAAAAAATATTATCCGATTAAAAATTCTAAATTGAACTACATTTAGAGCGGTGTATAAGCAGACTGATCACGTAACATCTGACACTTGGAACTAACTTAATGAACTAGATATATGAAGTCTCATTGTTTTGTGCATTTATCCCGTATAGCCTGCAAGGAGAATAGACCCATATTATTTAAGGTTATAAAATACACCCTTTGAAACTGTATCTAAGTAAGGTCAGTGGATGTGAGGTATACGTCTTATTTCAGTAATTTCCACTACAACTAACAAATCTTCGCAATCTTCTTCTTCTTCATCTCCTTCATCTCTTCACTGCTAGATATAGGCCTCTTACATTTATTTGGAAGGGGTTTGGCGATCGCGGGTTGGTGAGTTTTGAAATTAGCCGCCCTTAACAAAGGGAACAGATGCTGTTTGTAAGCGCCCATTATGGGTCAGACGCTACTTCTATTGGTCTGCGAGAGGTATTTTATTTCCCTCCTACCCTCCATATCTGGCGAGCTTCCCCCTAACCGCCACCTGGAGACACATCTCCTAGCGGTTACAGGATCCGCCGAAGAACTCTTGCAATACAATATCTATAATTTACTGTAATCAAATTTTAATTTTGATTTTGATTAAAAAAAAAAAACCTTTCTAAAGTGACAGGAAATGAAATTTTAACAGTTTCACTTATTAGAATAAACCACGTTGCCACCATGGCAAAATATTTTATTAGTTACATATTTTTCTAAAATTCTAATGCGAATTTTTATAAAGGGGAATAAAGTCATATATATATGGATAAAATTAGTTTTATTTCGGTTTCATATTATTAAGTGCTAGATTATAAAATGCTATGCTTTATTCGAATGAATTTCCCATGAATTTCATATTTTTTTACTTTAACAAGTTTTAGTTAACGTATAAAAAATTTGGTATATTTTTGCATTTTTCCGCGGGACAGGAAGTCACAAAGTTCCTGCCGCGATCTGATAAGAAAGCAGTTTAAGCTGTGAACGAAATATGTACACCAAAGGCTTTTGTAAAGTAAAGTGGATTTGGTTCGGTCTACAGGGGGATGCCGCGGATTCAGAGGGATGCAACTGAAGTACCTACACTGCAAACTAAAAGAGACAAACATTTGGGAAAACCAAAGTGCAGATGGAGAACGTCTCTTAGAAAATTTACATTATTTTTGCACAGAAAGAGAATACATCGCTGTAATAAAAAGCATTACTTTCGTTTGAGTTATAGAAAAACGACAGGTCAAAAAAGAACGTCAAAGAAGCTAGTGCCATCGCTGGAACAAACCACCAAGCATTTTTCTACCATACCTCTGCCAGACAAGATCGTTTCGCCTTGTTCCATATACTTTGCTTTCCGCATTGAAGCTGTAGTTTCAGTAAAGTTACCATAAATTGACTGTTCTTATTATATTCATACGACAATGCAAAAAACTACCAATCTAGGCCCCACACACACACAGTGGCGAGGAATGCCACATAAACAAATCGAGGCACGAGCAAGACACGCGCGGCCGGCAGTTCATTGCACCATCAGCATTTCTGACGATTTCTTCACACACACACAGTCGTACTCTAGGAGACTCCTTTGTTCGTTAATTATATAAAAGGAGGCCCACTCCTTTGGCGGGCATGTCAGTCTGGCATCTACCTCCGGCAGCGGCCGGAGGCTATGGCCCTTAAAGTATCTATCATTGTCTTTATAATCACATGCATGTATATTTTGTACTTGTTTTATCGAGATAATAAATCATCAAATATTCTACGCCTTTGGAGCTTTTCCGTCGCATGACGTCGGTGACCCGAAAAAGCGATTGATCCTAACCATCTACGAACCCCCAAATTTAATTGTCAAACCATGGTGAATTTTGAAGTTACATACTAGTATACAAATCATGAGCCATGAGTAGCAGAATCTTTCTATTTAATTACTGACTGAGAAACCATCACGCCATTTCCTCGTAGGGATAGGCAGAGAGGATAGAACGTCATATTCCTTTATCCTGGCACACCAGGATATAGCACATCGGCCAGAAAGGTCGTAAAAATACGGCATCCCAAGACAGACCCACCCAAGACGCACCCCAGAAAACACAATACCAGGAGAGTAATTTAATATGTTTTTACATTAGTCCTTTATTAGTTATTCATCTGCAATTACTTAATTTTTGTTTTTGTTAATGTATACCTACTAGAATTTTGTTATAACTGAAATACTTTATTTATTACTAAAAATACAAAATTTTTATATACATTTTATCCTGGTGAAGGGACCATTGGCCCCAAAACATGTTGGTAATTTATTAAATATTAACTCTTAGTGAAGAAGTTAAATAACGATCCTTTTAATATGTATTTACTACAAAAAAACAGTGGTTAGTCATTTTTAATAAAAGTTATAGATCTTTAAGTTTATATCTATTTATTTAAACCAACCAGTTTTAAAAAAAAACAGAATTTTTTCATTAGGATAGTGAAAAACACCCATTAAAGAAATGGTATTTCTCGAAATTTGAAAAAATAATTATTTCTTGTCCCAATAAGAATTGCCGTAAAACAATAAATGAAAATTCGTAATTATCCCTTAAGTGCTCAGATTCACAAAACAAAATATCACAGAACTGAAATAAAAAAAGTAGCTAAAAGTTGTGCATAATTTTCGAAGCGATGAATACTTTTATACGGCAATAAGAGTGGGGAAACTTCCCCGCCTGGAACTTTGGATTCAGCTCTCGAGTTAATTAAGCCTGTTCGTTTGTTTGGAGCTCAAACCGGCAGTTTTGTTGGCGCACGCAATTCTCATATTTGCCCTCCGCTTATTGCAGTATGACTGGGCAGATTTTTCTCACGGAACCTTCCTGCTCTCAGGGTCGGATTCAGATTCCAATGTAACGTTATACAATGTACAACTAAATGTATCAGAAAAATACGTGTATCGAATAAATTTGCGAGCTGATGTTCAATTTTCTATAAGTTTAGTTCAATAATTTGTACAGAATAATGTGTGGGTTCTATGTGTTGTACGTAGAGCCTTCAATCCGAATATTCGAATATTTGAACCACGAATATATTCGCTCATATTTATACTATAAGATTTTTAATATTTTTCCCAACGAAACAAAGGTACGAACCCTGGAAGTCATATGCAAACATTTTCAGATATGTGATTTTTTTCCTCCAGAGGTACCGATATCGGCTATATGGAAGTCGGACATCAAAGATGTAAACGCCTTTGTCGGACATTTTTTGCATTTTGCAAGTCTTCTGCTTATTTTTATGGCTTTATAACAACAAGCACTCATTGTTTTGTCAATGATGGAGTCGGTTTTCTATTATTCTTTAGTATTGAGCTTTCATAAATACTTGAGCCAACAAACAAGAAGTTATATACAAAATAATGAAAAAAAAACTTGCACGTGGGGTGTGAGGTATGAAGTAATATAAACATATCTAAAGTTTTGTCAATTATCGAGAGAATACTGACTCGTCTGTATCTAATTTTTTATTTTTATTTTTATATATGTATATTTACAAAATTGAAACTTTTTTTAGTTTTTTTTAATTTGTATTTCTAAATTCAACATTATTTTTGAAATTTTTTTTGTTAATTTTTGTAACATGTATTTTTAAAAATTAAAATAAATTAATTCTCTAAAATTACTGTGTTTTTTAAATATATAGAATGTATTTATCTGTATTTATCATCCGAAGTAAATTATTCCTTTCTTAAAAATTTTACTATCATTAACTACTCTATATTCGAATAGTAGAAATCACGAATATTTGGAGGCTCTAGGTAATGCTTTCACAATATTTGCCTCTGATCGTGAAAATCGGTTCATTCCGTTCCTGAGACATCGTGTGTTGTTGATCTAAGACTGGAGCATAGAACTAATTCTCTAGTGCGATCTGCTTTGTCATGGAAGTCTGGATCCCTTGTCAAAGATGGTACTGGATGCAGAATAGTTAAAGCTATATTATGTGACAATAGCCATTGACGTATTATAATATAGACACGTTATTTTTATACTAGCCGGCTTTCATATATATCAAATATTGCATTGAAAGAGACAACAAATCACATAAGCAAGTAATCACGTAAAAATCAGATAATTCGAAGTCACGGTGACTAAAATAACATACTCATTTATATATACTCATTTATGTATACTCATTTATGCATACTCATTCTTACAATAGTGTACGATACTCTGTTCCTTTTTCCCCGGGACATTTTTTTCGGCGTAGTTTTCATAGTCGGCGTTTTGTTTCGGTCCGTTCAATAACGAATGCAAGTAAGGCAATAACCTTACTTTTGAGTTGCCAAGATTTCACGCTTCTAACGTATCTACAGTTTATTATATATTGACAATAGCCGTAACTTGATGTGGACCATAATTTTAATTTTTGGCATTTTTTATTTTCTCTTTCTCTATTATAATTTTCTTCTTATTCTATTTCAAATGTATAATTTTGTATGTAACATTTGTATTGTAATTTGTATATTTAAATATAGCGAATCAGGTTTTGCACACCCAACATGGTTATGCTTGAAAAATCCCATTAATATTATTATAATGACAAGTGTAGATCTTACCTATTGTGAGAGAATAGAAAAGGAGAGAGGAGATCTTTCTCTATTTCTTAGACGTTCCATGAAAGCAATCTCAATGAATAGCCATCCATCTCTTCAAATCGTCTTTGCCATCCAGTCTTCAAGGCACTCTTCAACTTGTTGCAGGTTTATTTTGGCCGCACCCCTGGTGTTCGATATTTGAATTTTTATGCGTTTGACCACGAATATGGCACTTACGTCACGGTGCCTCTTCCTTCCTCACCTATACCTCTTAACTTTAACTGTCGAAAACTACCTGTTGAGCAGTGAAGTGTCGTTTTGTCAGTGTATATGTATATGTAATTGATTTTCAAATACAACAATGTAGAAGAATTTGTTGCGTTATTGCAACAGTGTGCTTTTGAGTTCTCAAATTGGAAGACCAGTGTTGTGATCATCGAATTTGTCGACCATCGGTGTCATCTCAGACCTGAAGGAACATTCCACGGTAGTGAGAGTGGTGTGTTAGCCATCTCATTTTGTTCCTCGTTCCTTTTTGTTCATTTCCGTCCCCCAAATTACAGTCCACAATTGTTCCCGATTATTCTTCACCTTCGGGATTCGGGAGCACCTAGTCTCGATCTTGTTGGCATGTGTGAGGGTTTTGTGCATCTTACGGAACTCATCTATTTTGTTATTGTGGTCAGTTATGTGTTCAAGGGTTCGTTTGCTTAAAAATGCCGATACTCATGTTGAAATATACAGAAACGTTCAAGCCAAGTAATGTTATGGTGTAGGCCTTTCTATCCTGTGCTTCCACAATAGTTCTTTTATTTATTATAAAGTACGGAAGTTGATACTTCATGTGTCTCAATCATCATTAATTATCGAAATAATTATTTTCACTCTTTGACAATGGACATTAAGTATCTTTTTTTAGTTTTCATGAATATTTCGTAGTTTTTTAATGTTGCCATTTTTTTAACATCCTGAAAAATTATTTATTGTTTAAACGCAAGGATTTCATTAAATTATATGTACATTTCATTACTTAATTGTCCTTATTTTATTACTAAATTGTCCTTATATATCTGGTTAAATGAATATATATTATATGAATATCTTACCACATCCCAACTCGCAATAACAGACATTCACCTACTTTTCATCTCCCCTTTTGTAAGACCAACTCAAAACAAAACTCCTTTATATACAGATCCACAAATTCATTTAACATAAACTATCACCACATTGACATTTTCAACGCAACAATAAGAAACATAAAACAAACAATATCTACACTACCGCACCCAAACTAATTTGTAGATTATATATTCCCTTCTACTCCCGTCCCACATTCCCCTCCACCCTCTCCACTCGCTATAAAAGTAAGTTAAAGTAAATTTTTATATTCAGTGGAAAATTTGTAATTGGCATAATTGTAAAAACCATTATTTCATATTTTTAAGATTGTTGTTTTGCTGTTAATTTTCCCCAAAACAAAATAAATAAATAAATATATATAACCAGATGTATATGGACAATTGAGTATTGTACAAGGTTATAAATATAACCATATTTCACATACGGGGGTAAAATATGGATATATTGAACGTGAACCCACAAGATCCACGTTCTAAAGCCACGTAGCGATAATTTTCACTACATAGCATTGATTGCCTATTTAGTATCCAAACTCATATGCCGTATGAAAGATTAGAAAAAATATTATTGTCTTCAAAATATTTTGGAAAGACAAAAATATTTTTAAGAATGAGGGTGGGCGAATGTGAAAGATATTTTGCGCAGACAATGAAGCCTTAAATATTCCAAATATTGCATAAGAAAAGTAAGAAAGTCGGTAATATTTTTAATTAATTATTTATCGTATTGATGTCCCGCCAAGTTCATAAAGCCGGTGTCTTCTCGGCTTATCTGCTTCTTTTTTCTTTTTTTACTTTGTAATGCAGAGTTTTTTTATCTCAAAGCAACCATATTGAATTTATCTTATTGTGTTGGCTTATTTAAAATGAAATTACCGATGCATTAATGTTTTGTTTTATTAAGGTTAAGTCGATAGTATAAATAACCTAAAACGATTTTGATGAAGTTCGCTTTAATAAATGTAAACTTTTTAAATATTGTAAAGACACTATCGAAGAATCGATATTGTTGTTGTGACATGTGACAGAATGTTCTACGGTCTACAATATTCTACGACTTTCGGGAAGCATCTAAAAAATTATAGAAATATCTATAAAAGCCTGGAGTCACGAGAAAGCTCTCTTAAACACTAGAAACGCCTAGAAACATTGTTTAAAAAGATATAAAACGTAACTTTTTGTAAAATACTTTCCATTAAATTAAATACTAGTGTAGGACTAAACAATGTTAGTGTAAAGCGCCCTTGAGGCGATTTTTTTTACGAAACTGGCGCTATATAAATTGTCAATTTTTATTATTATTATTATGACAATACCTAATGACATATGGGGTGCATGTTCAAAATTAAAAATAAATATATTAACATTAAATTATCCGTATTTTTACTCCCTTTCTTTTAACTCGTGGCGTCTGCTTGTCTGCCGAAAAAACTTTGGATCGATTTTTAACCCTTTTCCTGTCATCCAATCCAGCTCAAACTTTTTAGGTGGACTCTTAGCGACAATAAAAATGATGTATCAAATTTTTGTTTAAAAAAATTAATTATAGTATAATTTTGGATTTTTCGAAATTTTAACGGTTTTTTCAAATTGGAAACCATGTACAAATGAGAAAGGAATCCAACGCGTTTCAACTAGTCTGACTCGAGCCATGGGTCCGATCAGATGGATTCGCCGACGCCGTGCCCCCCTATACCAATTATTACGTTTTCAATATTCTATAAGTTTTAAGGATAATAATATACATAGAATTGATTTTCCACATGAACTTAAAGTAAGAGAAATATGTTGATAGAATATCAAATTGGAAACAATATAAATGAGAAAGGGAGTATAATAAAAACTTGGTTTATATGGGTTATTTTTTTATAAAATATGATATCAAGTAGGCAGTTTTGATTTATAATATGAGTGCTCCTGAAGCCGTTCCTGGTTTTGAAAACTGAAGGGTTGCTTCAATAATGAGATACAAATGAGGTTATATGTTCAAGGTTCGTTACTCTCCAATAATTGCAAGAGCGTTTGAAATTACATAAATATTTATTCTATCAGCTCGTACGCAAATTCTCCACCAACCACAATGTTTTTAATATCTTTGAAAGCTCGATTTTTAATTATCGGATTTTTAATGTGCTGAATACACAGTAGATAACGGAATATTTGATTCCCAGAATTTTGATTCGGCATTCAGTATTTGTTTGGTGTTGCCGATACAAAATATAGACCTTACTTATTTGTTTTTAATAATTTTGAAACGAAATAAAGAAATTATTATATTTCAGATATATTAAGTACGATAGAGTGAAGAATGAAGATATCAGGAATGAATGTAAAGCTTATCGTAGCATAATTCATAGAATTAAAACAGGGTCGCTCAGGTGGTTTGGGCATGTTGAGCGAATGAATGAGGAAAGAAGGTAAGAAAGATATATAATGCAAGTATCGACGGCGCCAGAGAGAGAGGGCGATCGCGGAAGACGTGGCATGATCAGATCAACCATATACTGGAAGATGGTCCCGTTAGAAGTCTCAACAACCGTCGAGCTTGCGTGGGAAGATGTATGAATGTGGGCAGAAGAGTATGGCGCTCTATGCTCTCTGTCTACCCGCACGGGAAACGGCGTGATGGTAAGTTAGTTAGTTAGTTTATTTTATTTCAGACTGCCCGCAGAGGAGGCGTAATGTAAAATTTTTCACATTTTTAAACGATTAAAGTGAAATAAGAATATATTCAGGGTTTTTTATTTTGTTATAATTGTATATGTAGGAGAGATATCACATAATTTGTGCGTCAAAGAGGCATGTACATTAAAATAAGTACTTTGTATATTCAGATGGTACTCTGGTAAAATTTGTCACGTAAACTGTTAGAAAGAGTGCACTAAAAAATTTAGTATTTTTTTAATTTTCTTAAATTAAACTTTAATTTTATATTCAACTTTATGGATACCGGACGCCACCAAAATCGTTTTGAAATCGAGAAGACTTTGAAGGCAACGAGTTTTTGATCATTTTACCTCTCACATGCGAAACAAGCGCTCTACCACCTTTATACTCTCCCATTGAATGTGGTGTAAAATTGTCTATTGAAGTATATAAAATTAAATGCATTTATAGTGTATTATTTAGAATATTTATATTGAATTTTATTTGAAATTTTTTATCTACGTATAAATGGTAGCTGATTTCTTTTTTTAACAGAAATGCGAACACTAATACATGTCACAACAATATTCTTACCATTTTTAAACTAAGTAAAATGTTTGTGCTATGGAAATAAGAATTACTTATGATGTCCTGCAATGGGCTCGAACCACCGACCGCCAGATCACTATGCGAGCGTCTTGACCATTACACCAACAAGCTACTCATAAAACATCTTATTACAAAATAAATATTTATTAATAAGCTATTGAATGATGATTCAGATATTTCTATTTCCACATCTCATTCATAATATGCAATATAGTGGTCAGTATGACAACTTTGCTGGAAACCGAGGAAATTTATAATTGATTTCTATGAATGAATCAAAGAATTTATTTTCGTAACTGAAAATTTGATTTTATAATTTTATCTATTTTACACATTTGTATGAGAATGAATACTTAATAATGGTTCGATACTATAAATTTTGGTTCTAATACGAGTTGTTTGTGGGAGGTAATGTTGAGTACTTCCCTCGAATCGATGAAGATACCTGTACAATTACTTGATTTGTTCAATTTATTTTGCGTGATGGTGAATGTTTTGCGATTGCTCCTTGTGAACCCGAATGGGTTCTCATTTATTGTGGAATTGACTTTTTTGATTGAGTTTGGTCTCTTTTGACTGCTTATTCTATATTATTATTTACTTGACTATTTGTTCTATATATTGTATTATTAATTAAGATTTTTGATATATTAGATAAATAGTATATTACCGTTCTCATTGTTTATTAAATAAGATTACATTAACTATATGATTGTAAGTGGTTATCCCTCACCACACACAAGAATCATAATTCTTTTTGGTGAGGTATATACATAAATTTTTTTTTAATTGTAAACATTTTCTAGGTATCATTATAATGAAATATTGTATATATTATTAATTAAATAAAAAAAATAATCGAGTTCAGCGAATTGTTGCAAAGTATTTAAAATTTCAGGAAATGCGTATATTGAATTGATCCGAAGTACTTTCAATGAGAATGATTGCCATATGCTGTACAACTGACTGTTTTATATGTAGCAACATATACGACGGTATAGAAAATCGCTACGTGAATGTTACATTCAAGCGACACCGGTATGGATGAAGGACTCTGAAAGGGTTTCAAAACATCGACCAAAGAGGTCAAACGTACACCACAGAATGGCAGAGAACAACCTCACTGATATATTTTAATCCACAACTCTATCTAAAACCCATTTTCTTTTATAAAATACCTATTGTCATTCGCGGCGGTGGCTTAACTATAACACTATTTATTAATTCACATTATTAATAATGTTATAATGAGGAACTGAAGGATTCAGTATTATGGATGGTGAGATACTATCAGTTGAACGGGGTGGAATGAAAAAAATGGAAATGCGAACACGGAAAACTCTCGTGCTGTGAAAAGAGGACTAACTTACTGGTGTCCTGGAATGGGGCTTAAACCACCAACCGTCAGAACAATACGCGAGCGTCGTGACCACTACACCAACAAGTTACTCAAATACATAGAAAGAATACAAAATTTCGCAATTTATGGTTTTTCCCGCGACGTTTTGTCTTTCCGAGCAAGCTTGCAGTGGCGCGCCCGTGCTTTCGTACAGCCCTCCTGGCGAGCACACACAACATTTCTCAACGATC
The DNA here is from genome assembly GCA_016648135.1 of Agrypnia vestita. Classification (NCBI taxonomy): domain Eukaryota; kingdom Metazoa; phylum Arthropoda; class Insecta; order Trichoptera; family Phryganeidae; genus Agrypnia; species Agrypnia vestita. The sequence continues at coordinate 16,740 of JADDOH010016453.1, forward strand.
GACACTTAAGTATCTCTGATTTGATCCGTTGTTACTAACAATAGTTGAATATAACTCTATCATTTGGTCGCCTCACTATGTTAATCATTCGACGGAAGTTGAACGAATCCAAAAAAGTTCTTAAGATTTATTAATTACAAATTAAATATACGCTTGGTGGATTTCAATTATGAATATCTTCTCAATCGTCTGCAACTAACTTGTCTGTGAGACGTACCGTGACTGACCTAATATTTCTGTACAGGATCATAAATAGCATGATTGATTGCCCCCAGATTATTAGTCTGATCGACTTATATGCACCATCTGGGTCATCAAGACACAGTGCATTATTCTATTTTAGAGAAAATGTCAGAACAAATGCATAAGCAAACTCCATAATCCCCAAATTAAATTCGTTAGGGAATGAACATGCGGAGGTGGTAGACATTTTTGCTAATAGTATAACTGTGTAAAGGACTAAATTGAAACAATTCCTGACGTCTTAACTTAATGGTAATGGAAAAATAAATTTTTCTTTTTCTTCTTCCTGTTTAAACTTCTCTTTTTCGCTTATGTTTTTAATTTACTCAAATCTTTTATATTATAAACTATATCCTCTTAATGTAGAGTAATCTTTACAACTTTCTGTCTTTTGTTACATTTACTCGTAACTGTAACCTAGTACTTGAATCTTTTCAACTACAAATCTGTTTTATGTGATTTTTTTATATTTTGAAAAATCCCTTACGAGCGTTAAATAAATAAATAAATATCGCTGATTGGTAGAAGTAATTTTCCCGAGCAAGCTTCCTTATTGATTGTTGGCACTTAAATATAAAATGTAGCAGTTAGCGCCGATATTGCCCGGCGGAGTGGACGGGGGGAGGCTCGCCCTGCAAACACTTCGTCGCAACAAAGAAGCGGGAAAATAGCTTTTCCTCGGCTTTTCCTCGTTACGTTGCTACACAATGCTGGCGGACGATTTTTCATACAAAAACAATTTTATATGTGAAAAATAGCATCTATTTGCACTGGCTCTAGCTAGAATTCTAATAGTACAAAAAATTCATATACAATAAATTTATTTATATAAGTTCATATTTACATTGTACAAAATAGAAATAAAAAATCGACATTATGTACTTTATACCAATAGTTCACTGGAAGGGAAGAAATTTATGCTATTCTTCTATTTTTTCGTAGGAAGCAATCACTTATTAATTAAATATAATGAAATCCTTTTGTATAAAACTACGAGTTTTATAAAATACAACATTATTTTTTTATATTTATAAAAAATAAAAATATTACATACATACATTTTACATTGAATATTACGTTTTTTTATACACGTTTAACTGTCCCCAGTAAAGTAATACTTATGTTTGGGGACAGGAGTATGATAAGAGCATGATTCAATAAATATGTATAAGTTATAGAGAAATACAAACATCATAAGATAAATATTAATGACTCAAGTATACTTATTATTTCGGAGTATCTTTATTTTTTATAATTCTAACTATTTTTTGTTTTAATTATGTAAATTAATTTGTTTTATGTGTTTCTTGAATTTTGTATCGTGTTCTTCAGTTCTAATATTCATTGGTAAGTTATTGAAATATTTGACACCTAGATAAGTATAATGGTGTTGTGTGGCTGTTTTGTTACATTTAGGAATGTTTAAGCACTGGTTTCGCTTAGCTCAACCTGCTTCAGGGTGTATTTAAAACTGTTTAAATAAGTTTGAATACGCCCTAACGAAACATGAGCTGAGCGAAACCGGTTGGCGTGGTATTTAATAAATTTTGTGGTTTTATACAAAGTGATTTAGGTTTCATTTAATCAAATTTTATTTTCATTTATTTTTGACATTTTATAGTTTCATTTGTTATTAAACGGTTGCTAAGAATTTGTGTAGGTTGGTACTAGGTATGTATTATTATTATTTTTTAAGTTGGTACAGTGTCCCTAAATATTCATAAATAATTTAACGGTTCGAAAATATATTTTCTTCTGTATGAAGGCTTGAACTTTGTGGTGACATTATTATCAAAATAAAACACAAATCACTTTGTTTTCACTACTTTATTAGGTTAAACACTGAAGAAGAGAACATTGTTATCGAAACATGTAGATTGTTTAATCTGATAAAGTTGTGAAAACAAAGTGATTCGTGTTTATTTTTAAAAATATTTTTTTTACCCGGGACCTCAAAAAACGTGTTTTAGTTTTTAAGCATGCAAGTATCATTATTTTTCGAATAGATGAATTTCTAAAGAAGGCTTATATTTATGTTTGAATTTTGTGTGTCTCCTTATTACCATATATTTTGTAATGGAGTCAATGAATCCTCGATGAAGCACAGTTTGAAAAAAATTTAAATCAACCAGATGATATTAAATGAGAGAGCATTTTTGCTGTAATATTGAGTTGAATGTTATCTGTTACACTTCAAACTGCAACATATTGAAATTATGATGCGTCTGTTGTCATGCCATCTCGTATCCTTGATATTGCTATCAGAATCTCCGTACAGATCTGTCTTGGGGTAACGATTCGGACTCGGAATATTGATGTTGAAGAATTTCTGGTTTGCGTTTGCAAGATTTCGTAGATAAACGCGAATATCACGTTCGAATTCAAAGTTTTCTCACCAAAAGTTTCGACAAATAGTTTTGACGTTTTGTTTGGGAACGATCCCTATGGCAAATGTTCACGGATAAGATTTGCCACTCGAGACAATCTCTGAGACGGGGATTTGTCGGACAACACTCTCGGGTTTCTTTTAAGTTTATGTAACTTTGTTGACCTACGTCGGATATCTGTCCGTCCGTTGACCATCGATTGGGTGAATTTAAAATATCCCAGTAGACTAAATTGGAATTAATGTTACTTAATTCTCCTGTTTATCTAACTTACAGTATCTGCATACATTTATGGGTGACGAATGTGTGCATCTGCCGAATCTCGCAAGCAAATCTAACGTTAATATCATTGAAAGATTTGGCAGATACTTCGTGGTGCAACATTATAATTTCAAATATGTTTTAATATACTTTGTAATACACACACAATATGAGTTATCCACTCGGTTCCCCATAGACAATGGATAATGAATAGTTTGGAAACCGTTGAAATCCTAAAAAATTTAAATTCTGGAAACACATTAATAAATAATATCACATTTCAGTCCACTTCACCTCTCCTAGAGCTGTTCGGCGAAAAAAATACCCTTCCCTGCCGCGCGCCCCCCTGACCCCCCTGACCTACCCAATTAGATTGATAAATTTTGTATTTAAGTTAGTTATTATCTATACCTGATGATGAGAGGGACTGCTCCTCTCGAAACTATAGTTGTAAATTAATAACTCATATTGTGTGTGTATTACAAAGTATATTAAAACATATTTGAAATCTAACGTTACTTAATGTATTCAGATTTATCACAACTAAATCTCAGAGCCGTTTAATATAATGAATAATAATTTATACCTACATAATATTGCAGTGAGATTAGCAGACACAGAGTCAGTCATGAGTGACCACATTCTCTATCTCGAAGATTCTATGACATTCCATGACGCCCTAAAATACTATATTGGAAAAGCCTAGAACTCTCTACAGACTTTTCGTTACCTCTGGAACCTTTCAGAGGAATTTATCTTTAAAGTAGGTATGTTACGCAACGCGGGGTCAGCAGCTAATTTCGTAACGTCAACAAGTGCGACATTTCCGTAGTGTAAAGCAGAGTGATCAGTGATTCGTGATAAAGACCGAGGCGAAAAGTTTCTATGTGCGATCATTGAATGAAGTTCACCAGAAGTGATCTAAGCAATAGAAACAGCGTTAATTAGTGCGAATTAAGGAACAGTTCCATAATAATTGTGTGAAATATTTGTGGGACATTTAGCGACCATAAAAATACGAACCCTTTTTTATACAACTTAACTCATGTTCGGTGACAATATTTGGTAATAAATTAAATAAAATTGTATATATTCAAGAACACATTCATATTTGTGAAGTTGTAATTTTTCAGAACAAAGTTCTGTGAAATATTTAACAACCAAATTAATTAATCAATTAGAAAGACATACAGAAAAATCTAATTCACGAAAAAATATTATCGATATATTCACGGAAACATAGAGGGTTGCTATAGCTTAGTGTTCAGAGCACCGTCCACGGAAAGGAGGTGACCTGGATTCGAATCCCAGTAGTATCCTAATATTTTTTCGTGAATTAGATTTTTCTGTATGTCTTTCTAATTGATTAATTAATTTGGTTATTAATAAAATTAATTTCCAGTTATATTCAACACAAAAATCATACTGTCCATTTTTGACCACAGAAATCATTGTTTATTGCTATAAATAAATTATAATTCAGAACAAAAATTCACATACCTTCAATGGAATGTGGCTATCAATTTTTCATTAAATTTTTGCATGCTATAGATACACATAAAAATTATTATTATCATTACGTTTAAGGCTTATGTTAGATACAATTTTTACACAAAAGTAAAAAGTAATATAAAGTATTTTATATTTTTATATAGCTTTTTTGATATGCTTAGGCACCAGCCGTCAAAAGCCATTAAGCCAAAAGGCTGTATTGAAGAATTTCTAAGGGAGTATTTGTAAAGAAAAATGGAATTGGAAGGTGTAGACTCTCAAAGCCATGATTGGCTTTACAAGGGACGGAAAATGTGTTACATTTTCACGCGGTTCCCTTTGAACGAAAATTAATATAAAATAATTAATTTTCAAACTAAATCTTTACTATTTTCAGATCCAGACACCCGCTAGAGCTTTTCTCGATAATCTGAGAATAATTATAATGAAAAAAATTCATAACGCAATATTTTTTCCGATGTTACCATTGGACTCATTTTTTATATACTAAATTGGTTTTATCAAAAATTTAATTTTAAATAAATTTTGTGCTTATGAAATCAGAAAACCACCGACATGGGTACCTACCATTACAGAACTCTGCTAGTAATATTGTTTTTTTTTTTTGCAGAAAAGTAAATTAAAAATAATATCGGTGTAATATTTTATATTTCACAGTCAAATCATTCGGATGAGAGTGCTCACTGGTACCGCATTTTTTTTACTAGGTTGATTTATTTTGTATTTGTACGTGTTCTGATTTTGATCTGGAAATAAACTCGAAGACCAGTCTTAGATTGGGAGAAAAATACGAAAATCAATCTCTGTGTGTATGTGCGTACACACGTTAACTAAAATCTACGATTATAAAATAAATACAAACAGCTGTGGTGAGCCAGGCCTGCCCGGACTCTAGTCCCTTGAGCGTATCAAATGAACCAATCGCGCCCGAGAAAAACCACCAATGAGAATTCCGGGGAGACGGAGAGGTCCCGACTAGGCAGCAGGATGGTACCTACACCATTCTTTCACCGACTTGCGCCCGCGACACCACGCTCGAATTCACTCTCCGTATATTATTGTATAACGATTTTTCCAACATGTAAATTTTGTGTCTTCAATAAATCAACCTTGATTGAGTGTGAGTACTTCTTTCTAATCATCCTGTATAACATAATATTTGAAATACAATAAACGTCAAGTGAGGTACATTTGGCAAAAATAATTATTTGATTTTTGAACGTTAATCAAGAGTTGCATAGCGTTTACAACAAAAAGAATAGGAGAAAAAGCTGATTTCAGGATACTTTTCTGAAAATGTTGGTTTATAGTGATAAAGTGTTTTTTTTTAATTTGTTCTTATCGGGAAAACTTTTCGGGAAATTTACAGTTTAATTTCTAAAAAGTTTTGAGATTTCCCAGACAAAATTAAAATGAACTTAAATATTGTGTTATTCTAATTCTGGCTATGTTAATATTAAAAAATAGCATTTAATTACAAATGAAATGCGTAAATACAACAATTATATCATTCCAATTTCTCTATATTTCAAGGACATTAGTTCGAGATTAAATAATCAGTTTTATTGGAAACTGTAATTACAGAATTTAATTAGACACAAAAATGCAACTTTTCAGTGCTATCGAATTCATTTGGTTTGTTTAATAAAAATGTCACATCTTAGTGTACTACGAATGTCAAGATTGAGTCTCCAAAGAGCGAAATTAATATCTTAGAGACTACCTTCAAACGAATCTCTTAAAAATTTATCGCGGGGACACGCAACACAACAATAAATAGATAACTTGGGATGATACTCGGAGAGGATTTCATCCAGAGATTTTTATTTTCTGTTGTAGCATATCATATTTATATTAGCGCCCATTGATACGCAATTTGAACGCAAGTCCATCTCTCTTATCGGCTCTACCGAGGAATTCACCAGCGAGCAGACAGGGTCGCTGAACAGGGCCGGAATCAGTTACCTGATAAGTGTGCTAGCGGTCGGAATACCGTCGGTTTATACGCCGTTGTTCTACGTACGTCGCTGTTGAAGCCGTTACCAAGGCTACAGCCTCCTTCTCGACTATAGAAGTCGAGGCTGTGTACAAAGGCGTCCAACTGCATGGGTAAAGGTAACCCAGTCCTTTGATTCTAATCATTCCATCTGGTTTGGCCAGTTTTAGATCTGGAGGAACGGAGACGATTGTTGTGGCTGGATTGGACTTCGGTTAGATGGAGGTTGAGATGACCCAGCTAGTTAGAGGGTCCTAATCAAATCGGACTGACTGTATTTAATGTCGAAATGATGTTCAATTAATATTATAAAGCATTTTATTGTATTTCAATATAAATCATTCTCCTGGTCACGGTAAGCACTGTGATGATCCAGGTAGATAGTGGGGTCTTCCTAACGTACTAACGAGGAATTCTGTATTAATAATTTATTTAAAATGCCGTTGCTTAATCGCCGCGAGTTGATATTTAATTTTAGCTAATATGTTCCATTGATTTGCCAACTCCTGGCCGCGGCTAACAATGTGATGAATCCTATGGGGTGACCCGTCAAAAATACGTCGTGGAAAATAATATTAAATAATATAAATTTCATTGCAATGAATAAAGTCATTTGCCGTATGATGTTAGCGAAAATAGTTGTATGGCGCGGGTGGCAACGGCTGAGGTCGACAGATACGCTGTAACTATAAAAGGATCGCGGAATAAAATATTATACCTTCTATGAAATATTAACAAGAATGTATTCTATACAAAATTAATACTCTGCCTGTGCTAACTATACATTTAACTAAAATATATATTATTAACTGGAAATAATTATTCTGTGAAAATTGCGCTTTTGAATGCAATATTAACTAAAAATATTAACTAAAAATATTTCTAACATCTTGGGTTCGCATACTATATTGATAATACCTAATGCCCTTTGCATTTACTAAGTATATTACCTAAATAGCCACAGCTATACCATCCTGTCCGTCAGGGACGAAACATAAAACACAGTTATATTCCTAAAAGTGCTACCTCTTACGCGACAAAAATACCTATTGCAGTCGGGCTATGAATATGAACTATTTCCGCCTCATAATGGCGCCTGGAACCAATACTAAAAACCTCACTAGAAATAATAAATGCGACTAAATCTCGATAAATACAATATATACTATTCGTAATACGTCGTTGAATTGGCACATGATTCGTCTAATGGATGAAGGACCCCGTTGTGTATCGTAATAACTTCAAATTCTTTTATAGGAGCAGTGTGGAAACAATTGCATAATATTACGTAATAAAATCATCTAACGAACCTAATAATCTATACATATATGTTACAATAAAATACGCTCACCAGAAGAGTTCGTGTATTAGAAATAAAACATTTCCGTTTGGAAACAACCCAATAAAATCAATCGAACGGCATAAAGAGGAGAAATTCACATATTAAATAACACTGAAACTAATAATTTTAAACACTTTATATTAACATATTCTTACCTTGAATGGTGTCGTCTTAGACGTGTATGAACCTGTTCATATTAATTCCTGGGGAAAATAATACATATATTTGCTATCTACGAAATAAGACATTTTTGAAACGAAACTTCTTTATAAATAAGTAGATAAGGTCTCGGGGATGGTTTGTTCGAAAGGATTCTACAACAGCCCGTGAGTTTATATGAAATAATAGTTTCTTTGAATGCTAAATTTTGGTTTTTTAAACCCTCAGCATCTCTGCTGAGAGGGGTAGAGGCTCCGCGCCCGCCTAAACCCGGTGGCCGACTTCCTAAGTGACTAAACGGCCCCCCTTGTTCCTCCGGAACTTACTGCATCCCGAGACTCTATCTCTTCTTTACGAGATGTGATCCCGTGACGCCCTTCTTTTAGGCTTATAATTGAGAAGGCCGTACTCTTTTGGTACGAGTTTCTGATGATGTGTGTTGTCTTGAGGCGCCTTTCTTTTAGGCCGGTGTTTGAAGAATCATGTACTCTTTGGTACGAATTGATGACGACATTAGCCTCCTTTGCGGGCATAGTCAGCGATGTTACAAATTATTGTGCAATCTCATTATGCCTTTTCAGAATGGCGTCCCACGATTCTGCATCTTGCAACATTTACTTTGGACATATGTTAGAGTGTTAGTAACATATTTATAATATCCCAGCTATTCCATATGAGTGAATGATTTTTATATTTATTCTGGCCCTGTCTTTCTTACAGAGGACGAAATAGAAGTTAACGTTTTCTATCAAGGTTTTACAGCATTCAAGCATGGAAATCCTTCCAAAGACAAAGGGAACCTTTTTGTTGGTTTAAGTAGTTTGCGCCAGATGAGGTTAGGTGGTCGGTTTATTGACGACCCCGAGCAACAAGGAGGACCCCGCCTTTAAGGGGCCCTGCAGGGGCTTGTGCGGGTTCCACGCCCAAGTGCCGGCAATCATCCACCCCTCAGCCAGCTAGGCTAACACAAACCAGATATCCCCAATCTTTAGTTAGATCTCCCCATTCTGTCCTTTACTCGTCATTCTGAAGCTACTTGTTAAGCTAGATGTACCGAGGTACTCAAATCATAAAGAGTTAACTGAAGACCGGATTGCGCAATACTTATGCAATACAGTAATTATTATAATGCTACTAAGTAATTCATATAGAAATCCGTGTATTCAAATTTCAGCATAAACGGTATGAAATTCGCTTTGCATAAAAATACACCCGTTTGGAACGGAATTCTCGTACGATTTGAACCAATATCACACAAGCAATCGTGATATTTAATTACACAATTATTCCGAACTCAAATATTCCCAAAATAAATACATTTCGATAGTGAAAATAATTAACCGTAATAGATAATATAATATGTTCCTTAGCTGTTACACAGTGGCGGTATGATCCTCTCTGGTACTGATGAATGGTAGATTCCTCCATACGTCCGGGCAGCAACTCCGTCCGCAAATGCTGTTCTGGAACTCAGGGCTCCGTCGGTAGTCTGTTGGGCAGCGCTCCCGCTCGCAAGTCTGGTCTCGAACTGAAGGGGCTGAGTATTTCGTGTTCGCTCCTTTTATAGTAACGATTTCACCATACCTCTGAAATCCACGCTAGTGCAGTGACTCATCCTATGCGCGATGACCTCACCGCCGGCGCTCGCCATTGGCCGGATTCAGCCATCAGGACGGTCGCCTCCGGCTCAACCCGTCGAAAGGTAACGCGTGCCTGTGATTGGTCCGTTTCGTTAAAATAAGAGTAAAGCACTCGCTACACGCGAGACTTGCTGTTCCGTTTCATAAATAATAAAGGCTCGTTCGCACCTACTCACAAGGTCGAGTCTATTAGGATTGGCAAACAATATTAATTTAACACAGAATTATATCTATGGTATAATAAAAAACCTAAGAAATATTACTTGTATAGCCGAATATTCAATATTTTGTTAGCCTCTTGTAATACATGGAATCTTGAGAAGAAATATATCAGGCTTTTACTTTTAAACGATTCAAACCAGAAGAAATATATTTTTGATGTCCATACTTGGTTTTTTGAATATTATTATTTTAAGATTTTCTAAATTTATTAAATCTATCTCTATGTCGACCATCACAAGGTCCACCAATCCTTGTCCTCATAATCCTTTTTTTTATTCTTAATTAATTCCTAATCCATCTACCTTCCCATTTTATTACGCCTAGCGACATCTGTCGTCCTTATGGGTTCGAACGCATATAATTAATTATTCCTACCGCCCTGCCTTTACCTCTAAATTGTCTTCGAGTAAAGAAGCTACTCATTGTAATTACCGTGTCTATTGTTATCTACACGTGAAGAAACCGCATATAATAATTACCGAATCTGTTGTTAAACTGTGGATTGTGTCCTTTCGGTATATCTCAAATTGATTGGTGATTCGAGCGGAGTTTGTGTCTGCAGCTGGAACAGATCATTGAAGAGGAAGGCATCCTTGCAACTCACCAGAATCCAGTCATTTCAAAGGTAGGATTTTCGTCTTATTTGTGGTCTAAATTCACGCTGCGATCGTCGTTTTTTCCTCTCATCTGACAGCCAACTTTTTGAATTCCCGCTAATGAACGATTCTCGCACTTGAACAAATCTCAATGTACCTATATGTAATTATAATAACCGCATTTTATTATTACAAACCGCTACACCGCCATCCTTTTTTCATTTTTATCCACAGGAGTAAAATCTGGCTTACTTTTTTGTTCCCCTCTGTTCACCAACACACACAGCGTATGATTTAAGTGTAGAATAATCTGGCGCGGGGTGTGATAAATCAGCTCACGTCGTCTGTTAACGGAATTTTCCGATAAATTGTATTAAAATATCGGGCGAGGGTACGCCTCCACCAGCCTCATAGCCGGTCATCTCTCGCCATCAGTGGCATCTGTTGCTCCCGACTGAAGCCGCAGCGCCCCTTTCGCTTTGAACTTGTATCGGCCCGGCAGAGAGGGGTTGGCTGGATTGTACCTCGGATAGTGTTCTCTTAGTCAAGTCCAGTGACAGAATATCAGGTATTTTTTAGGAAAATCATAGAAGATGTGTATTTTATTCAAAATTTAAAATTTATTTGAGATATCTAGTAATTTTTTAAATTAATAAGAATAAAAAAATTAAGTATGAGAAATTGTTTATCAGAGAAAAAAATATGTTTTGATTTAAATGTGTAGTGTACCGTTCCGGCGATGACGCGACATAAATGATCTCCTTTCATACCTAAAGGCTGACTGCGATGCTGCTTGTCTTCAAATCGGCAATATAGTCTTTGAATCTGTACCGCTACACGCTTATTGGCAGTTTTGGCACAAAATAATAACATATGTGCTAACACGTTATTATAAATGTAAGAAAACATATATGTATTTCGTATTTAATTGTGATATAATATATCAACAAGTAAACTTTAAATGAAAGAGATTTTTGTTCATGTTAAAAAATTTGATTTTTAAAAACTAATTTATAGTACCAACCTTCGATTGATGAATGAATTAATAAAAAAAAGTCTTGACGTGATTGTCTAAATATAAGTTTGAATATTGATTGGGAAATGTTACCCAAGTTACCTGCCGGGTCTTTTGGAAAAAATTTGCAAAATTTGAGTAAGATCGGTCAAACGGTACAGATTTGCATGGAAAATATATCACGGGGAGGGGGAGAAGTGTTTTAAAGAAGGTGTTTTAAAGAATAATTATGCGTGATTTGGATCAGATCGGTGAAACAGTTTCGATTTGAAAATAAAATATGTCAGGGGGAGGCGGTGAGTATAAGGGGGCGGGGTTAAATGTTAGCTATGTTAACCGCCGGGTTTTAAAGAATAAGTATGCAAAATTTGGGTCAGATTGGACAAACGAGTTTTTGATTAGAATATGTTACCTAAGTTACCCGCCGGTTCTTTTAGAATAAGTATGCAAAATTTGAGTCAGATCGGTCAAACGGTATAGATTTTCATGGAAAATATATCGCGGTGAGGAGGAAAAAGAGATGTCACCTATGTTACCTGTCGGGTTTTAAAGAATAAGTATGCAAAATTTGGGTCAGATCGGACAAACGGTGTAGATTAATAAAAAATGAGAATTACATATACGGTCGATACATTCACGGAAATCTACAAGGCTCCTATAGCTTAGTGGTCAGAGCATCGGCCCCGGAAAGGAGGTAACCCGGGTTCGAATCGCGGTAGTAGCCAAAATATTTTTTCGTGGATTAGATTTTTCCGTATGTCTTTCTAATTGATTATTTAATTTGGTTTTAAAAAGAATTAGCATTGTTAAATATTTATAGATGTAAGCACGTTCGTATTCCAATGCAACGTTGTGTCAAAATTTCAACTCAACCGACCGACTACTTTTCAAGTTTTGCGATCACAAAAATATGCAGGCTGAATTTTTATATATGTAGGTATATAATCGATAATGGGAAGTTTTGATTTCTAAAATTAATAAATTATATTGTCTAAGGCTTCTATTATTTAAAATAATGTGTGGCCTGTCTTTAACAGATGGTTTGAAAATTCTAGGAAATTATAATTTTTTATACATCTGAGGTGTTCTTTTATTCTAATATTAATACAACGTGCCCTATTACCTATACACAATGCTGAACATTCGATACTTTTAAGTTAACATACATTTATTTGGTTTATACATATCAAAACCGGTAGACGTTTAAAAACAATCATTGTGGTTTATAGATTAGTTTTCTCAAATTAATAATAATGTCGAATCACAAAGTCATCGCTTCAAACATCCAAAATATATTTCAAATCATAATATCCATTCAGCTTATTCTGAGCATTTTTCTGTACATAGATCCACCCACCAAATGGTTCATATTGCCTGTCATTGGCCATTATCGGTATCCATCCATAGTAGTCTAATCTGGTGAAGATCCATTCGCCTCTTGCAGGCCAGTCTCGATGTAGTTCATCCAAGTTCTTACCATTGATCCTCTCAGATAATCCCATTCCGGACCGTATAACTTCCAGAGTACTTTGTTTTAGATAATCTTAATCTACTTATCGACTGGTGATTAATAAACCATGATTATTTCGGCTATTTTCTAAAAGATTTGTCCCGAAAAATAATTCACAAAGAGAGGCGAAATCGAATTATTGCCGCCTGTTGAGTCTGAATGAGAGACGGAAGGCGAAATGAAATATAAGAAATTGGTTTCCATGGCGATAAGTAAAATATAATAATAAAGAATTCTTACACGTTTCGTATTGTAAAATAGTACCTACTCTTCAAAATAGATATTCTGGGATTTTATTTATTCAATTATATTTGAAGGGTCCAGGGAAAGGATGTGCCAAGTCACATTAAGAACACTTTGTTAGTAAGTTAAATTGAAATATTATTGACTTGGAAATCTGATTGGTTATTGTTAATTTCTATTTGCTTTGGGCTTAATATATTACAATGAACGAATTATAACTTTGTGGTGACATATTTAATAATTAAATAAAACACGACTTGGTATACACCACTAAATATTATTTTCTTTATTCTATATGAATAAACACCTCTACAAGTTTCGGGAACCAAGTTCCCTTCCTCGGGAGGATACAAAGTATACTAAATTAAAGGATAATTTCATATCAACCAAACTTTCGACATCAATTTAGGTCTTAAAATTTTACAAAATAACAAAAATAATAGGCAATTAGATAGTTTCGAAATTATAGAAATAAGAAAAAATATTAACCTTAATAACAATATAATAAAAAACCAAATTCAATCCCAAATTATTCCCTAACCCCCCCCCTTCCATTCTATTTACTCCACTTAATCACCACCCCACTAGTTAACTATATAATGATCATTTCATTTAGTATACTTTGTATCCTTCTGAGGAAGGGAACTTCGTTCCCGAAACTTGTAGAGGTGTTTATTCATATTGAATAAAGAAAAATAATATTTAGTGGTGTATACCAAGTCGTGTTTTATTTAATTATTACATTATAAATTGATTTTAAATACATTTTTAACCTATTAAAATACATTCCTCGAAATGAAAAACCAGTAAGGCGCTTTTATCAACTAGGTTAAGTATTCAGAATAATTAATAAATTTAGCCGAGTTTTTCCCTGTTTGATACTAGACAAAGCACATTTTTTCCCTGTTCATGATAGTTTCTAGCTGCCATGTGGGAGGTTTCGCACATTTTAAGCTTTACCTATCTGTAAAATATTTGGGGCCTCTAAAATAATACACAACTTAAAACACTTCATTTATAAAAAGGACATAGCATCTTTTTTCCCTGGACCCTTCATGTCGTGTTACTTTTCAGAGAAAAAAAGTGGATCGTGATTTTAAAAAGATATTCGTGTAATAAAATATGTCAATCAATCGATTATGAAAAGAGACACATCACTATTGAATATTAACTGATAGTTGTCTCCATCATAGCATCTGGTTTGGGAATAAGAGTATACTTTCAGAGAAAAAAAAAAAAAAAATATTGCTGATATTATCTGAAATTATGAAATGCTTTAGGTTAAATTTAGATGAGAAAAAAATATGAGAAAGCATTTTGGGTGATCTATCTAACAATGAAAAAACCATCGGTTGCATAGACACCCAGTACACATATAATTCAGATGCTAAAGCTGCTTTTATTGATTTAAGTAGATATTTTCAATTTTTTTCAATTTCATTTTATTTATTTTTAATAAAACATTTACATTACAAAAATATGTTTAATTCGTAAATATTATTAACAAGTGAGAAAATATACAAGCAAAAAAATATCGAACGTATATAAATTATTTTAAAACCAAATTAATTAATCAATTAGAAAGACATACAGAAAAATCTAATCCACGAAAAAATATTCTTAAATTTAAAATCGGTTGTATCAAATGTGTCCAAATAAAATGAATTAATCGGTTAATTCTGGCATCCATCTAGCGGTAGTATTGCAAAGTAATTCGAACTACCGTATAAAAAAGTGGATTGCTCTATGGACAAAAATAAAAATTAATCAATTAATAAAAATGAGAATTACATATAAGGTCGATATATTCACGGAAACGTACAAGTCTACTATAGCTTAGTGATCAGAGCTCCAGCCCCGGATTGGAGGTGACCCGGGTTTGAATCCCGGTAGTAGAAAAAACTTTTTTTCGTGGATTAGATTTTTCTGTATGTCTTTCTAATTGATTAATTAATTTGGTTTTAAAAAAATTTCACAGAAGTTTGTTATGAAAAATTACAACTTCACAAATATGAATGTGTTCTTGTATATAAATTCATTCATATCAAAGGTGTAGGAGAATCCTGCTTCGGAAAACCTTCTCAGAGACATGGAACAGATCAATGTCCAGAGTAATATTGTTCAGCATAGCAGTAGCTCTTCCAACAGGCATAACCATTGGCTGGATGTATATCGCGCAAAAATCGATAAAAACGCATATTCAGATAGATACACATTACTTCTCTAAACTATTGTAGCCGAGTAAACCCTGGAGAAACTCGGTTGGGTAAAGCCAAGGATAATAATTCCCGTAGTAATCTCACACGTAGTATGAGTCTCACAATTCTCTACCATAAGTGAGTACTTAAGCTCGTGTGCCCCCCAAATCATCGAGCCACTCTCGAGTCTACTTCGCACCAAAGAGTTGTAAAGAGTTCTCAGTACGCGGGTATTTTAGAAAACCCTGGCTGTACGCAGAACAAATCCTAAAATTCTCAATGCGTTTACCACTGGCCGCTTCAATGTGATCGTGAAATGACATATAGAGATTGTAATGTAATTATGTGCATTGCCTCGGGTTCAATGATACATTACAAGCTCTGGTGAGGAACTCTGCAATGGGATAAGGAAGGAAAAAGGACGAATATGCATACATCGTTTTGTAAACATTTTCGACAGTTAAGTTATACGTTCCCAATTTAAGGATCTTTGCCCCAGAAACATGTTGATTAATCAATAAATAGTAGTTTCAAATAAACTCTTTTCTTTTTATCTCATCTAAATGTAATAATTTCGCTGTCTCTCTGTCACGCAATTCCTGAAATTCACGCCTACCGAACGAAATTACACGGCTGGAGAAGACTCGATCCTCGGACGCGCGGACGGCAACGTGACAACTAAACGACATAGCAACCACCGTTTCTTTGCGATCCGTCAAAAATATGCTGTACTGCACATTGTAAGAGTAGGGCTAAGCTAAGACGCAAACCATTAATTTACACCTCCTCTGGGATTTTTCTGTGATGGGTGTACGACTATTTAATAATAATAATATTTTAATAAAAATATTGTTGAAAATATATACTAGTCTGTAAAAGGAGTTAAAAATTGTAAATATAGATTTTTAGGCGAATTCTAGCATATATGTTTAATAATTTGGAAGAATATCATAGGTATTTAAAATAATATTGCTTAAAACTTCACATTCAAAATATAGAAGTATCATTACCAGCTGCGAAGTCTATGTAGGTACATATACTATTTTATGAGAAGTACCGTAGATGTCTCTATAGTTCCTTCAAATATGTGAAAGGTTTCAGGTTTGGAACGTATATAAAACATTAACAAATTTGATAATGTTATATGTTCTTACGATAGAATTGGTGAACGCTGCACTGTGTAAAGTGATCACTCAATCCAGCTCATACAAGTTATAAGCCCTGGGTCATCGCATAATAGACTTACACGTAAAGAATTTCATACACGTTATTCATATAAATAGATTCGTCGTGGTGAGACTTCTATAATTTATCTTAATGTTACCACAATGTTATAAGCGTACTCACGAAAATTGCGCTTTATAAATGATACAATTATTATTATTATAATTTTTTATCATTACTATTATTATTATTATTATTATTATTAAAGTTATTTTGTTTTTTTTGAAAAAGATGTGTTTTCGATAACATTTTAACTTCAAATTTGTTAAGGTCCTCCCAAGTTCATTTAGTTTAGAGCTCAGCAGTAACTTTCGTATTTGCTCTTTGGTAACGACTAATGAAGTAGACTTTGAGACGCTAAGCTTATTAAACAAATTTTAAAGCACATTATTGTAGCGCCTGAAATACACATTTTAAAACCGGTCAAAGCTACGCCTCGACAATTGTTCTTTTGAGAAAAGTCAAGCTTTTTCTTCTCAGTCAATGTCCACGTCTTGGACGCATGTGTAACTAGGTACTGGTCCGATACAAGAGCTTTCAACACAAAATACAATAATAGTTTATCTCATTAATAATATATACTGTCACGAGAAATGGAAACAAAAATAATTGAGGTTTTTTCAACACTCTGGATGTTTTAGAATCATCAGAAATTACTAGAAAGTTTAAGAAGTCAGTGGATTGTACCCGAACGTTCGCGTGACAACATTACCTATGTAAAGGATGACATAACCGCTAAAGTGAAAGTTTATTATGACAGTTTGGCGATTCTTAGAAACAATACAACTGAAAGCGGTTGAGCGATCGATAGTAAAAAAGTGCGATCACAGACGTGCGTATATTCTAGAAAACTAAATCAACTGTCCCAGAGAAAAGTTTTGCATTTTGCAGTGGATGTTTGTCGATGGTTACAATTAGTGCCAATTTCATAATAACAATTACAATCAAGTTTGTGCCCTGCGGTCCCGTGGCAGTATCAAGGCGTGTTGGAAGTACTCACATTACGTTAATGAAAACAGGTTGTACCGATTCGTCCGGACCAGTCTGCGGTGAAAATAATACGAAGCCTATATTTTAGGACATTAAACGAACGCTATTCAATTTATTAAGGAATTCTTTGAATAAATCGGTCCATGTCGGTCGTTAGCTCCGAATGTGCGGGCTTTATGAGAGCACATCAAAGAGAATTTTCAGACTGTGTCTGCGTACGCACTGCGCACCCCAGCCACATACATACTCGGCTGAACTTGGCGCGTACTAAACTCTCCGGTTGACATTGAAGAATGGGAAAGGCAGGAAAAACGAAACCCAGGAGATCCCCCGCCGACTAATGGATATTGCGTAAAGTAAAAGAATCTGTCTCGCTCCTGAGCCATAAAGACAGGCCTGGCTAGGAGCGCTCTCGCGAAAAGCGCCCCCCAATTTATCAGCACCCAGTAACAAGGGTTGAAACATCCAGATTCATTCATTCAACTCTCGTCAACCCGCGCGACGTCTTTTTACGAAACGCTCGGAAATATTTCTCGGCGAAATGTCGAAGCCGTGTGACATTTTAAAATCGAAGGAGATTAATTTGCTTACTCAATAAGGATTTTCAGCTTTATTATGAAGTTGCTACGTTTAATCGCTTTTAAGGATGTTTTCACGTGATTCGCAGCATCCGCTTCCGCCCTCGTCCCGAGAGGAGATTTGACGGGTGAGCTGATAGTTGCTGACTGGAGGGATTATGAGATTTTAAACAAAATAAGATCTTCGCTTCCGAGACGCGATTAAAAGGAATTTAAATTAGTGGAGCGGAGATATTAAGATTTAGAGAATATTTTTGAGAGGTGTTTTTATTACATTTTTTTATTATTACTTACAACTTTATAATACAATTTAAACATATAAAGATCATTATATTCTTTTGATGTCGACGTCGATCAGACGTAAACCATAAAATAAATATGAAAAGCAATTAACATGCCACAAGAATATCATAATTAATACATTACAAATTACAAATTAAATATACGCTTGGAAGATATCAATTATGAATATACCCTTAGTTATTTGCAACTATTAAACTTGCTGTACCGTGTCAGATCTAATATTTCTGTAAAGGATCATAAATAGCATGATTGATTGCCCCCAGATTGTTAGCCTGATCGATTTATATGCCCCATCGAGGTCATCAAGACACAGTGCATTATTCTATTATAGTGGAAATGTCAGAACTAATGCATTAGCAAACTCCGTAATCCCCAGACTACACTTATTCGGAAATGAACATGCGGGGGTGGTCGACATTTTTGCTGATAGTATAACTGTGTAAAGGACAAAGTCGATACAATTCTTTACATTTCAACTAAATGGTAATGGATAATAAATTTTTCTTTTTCTTCTTACTACTTAAACTTCTCTTTTGAATTTACACAAATCTATTATATGCACTTGAATCTTTTGACAGCAATCTAAATTTACACAAATCTATTATATGTACTTGAACTTTTTAACTGCAT
The DNA here is from genome assembly GCA_016648135.1 of Agrypnia vestita. Classification (NCBI taxonomy): domain Eukaryota; kingdom Metazoa; phylum Arthropoda; class Insecta; order Trichoptera; family Phryganeidae; genus Agrypnia; species Agrypnia vestita. The sequence continues at coordinate 35,789 of JADDOH010016453.1, forward strand.
ATCTGTCTTATTTTATTTTTTTAATTTTATATTTTGTATATTTTGTAAAAGCCTATAAGGGCGTTAAATAAATAAATAAAAAAATTAATAAGGATAAATTGTAGAAGTCTCATAGAGACAGACAGAGCTATTTATATAGGAAAAGTGTAAAGAAGTCTTTATAGTAATCAAAATCCAATAGGTAATTTTGTTCTCAGAATATGCTCGTACATATCAAAATATTGTCAAAAAATATAAA
>JADDOH010016455.1:0-60428 GCA_016648135.1 Agrypnia vestita
TATTTTTCTTTTACATTTAATCGTTTGTTGTATTTTAATTATGTATAAACCTGTTGTAAAAGGCTATTAAGCCGTGTAATTAATAAAAAAAAAAAAAAATTTATCATCAATTAATATAAGCCATGCACATTGTCATAAGATGGTAGAAGCGGAAAAAATTGCACGTAATCGAGGATTTTACAGAATTCCCCACCTTTCCCAGTAAATTTTGGTAGCTTGTTGGTCTTGTGGTTAGGACAGGAAGGTTAGGTTAGCCTCGTGATCCAAAGATCGCGGGTTCGAACCTCGCTCCAGACTAGCAAGTTAGTCCTATTTTCATAGCACAAGCGTTTAGCTTAGTTTGAAAATAGTAAGAATATTGATGTGACACGTATTCCTTGTTCGCATCTCTATTTAAAAAAATATATATAAATTACTATAGAGATCTGGGATGATATACTAGATTATGGAAACATTGCGAAACTATAAACTAATATATACTATAGTATATATTAATAAGATTATATAGAGTATATATATATATATATATATATTATATTATATATATATTATTTGTTTTAATTTACTTATATTCATTAATTACACATACATGTTTCAGAAAAACCTTTCCGTCTTCAGGTTGTTTTATAAAAGTCAAAATATCAAAATGAATGATGTCTTTTGTTTTTTGGTTTACTAAATTATTTAAAAAATTATTTTTAAATATTATTTCTGAAGTTCTTGATTACACAAAATTATTGGAAAAATTCTTAGAATTAGACTATTAGTTAAAAATTGATTATTCATAATATTTGTTTACTTTTACATGCTTTACTAATTTCTAATGTTTTCAGACCAAAATTATTTATGTGTAACATAGAAAGCCTAAATTTTTATCAAAACGGTTGTGAATAATTACTACAAAGTTAACACCGATTCCATCAATAATTTTATTTCATTCATATAATTCAATTCATAAGTAAAAATTCGACCCAAAAAAACATATTCTAGGCAGGGATATTATAACACATTAATCTGAAATATGTATTTTTTTATCGTATTTTTTAATTAAAACTCACGTACGTAGGAAACTTTTTGCTATCAATTAATATGATTCAGCCGTATGAAACATTTTGCAACATAAAAATGATTAAGTGCTCAATATAAGTAATTTAGAAAATGTATTAAATCTCTAATCCAGATTTGCTCATAATATTTTTTTCTTGATTGTATATTATATAAACTTTCCAAAGCTTGGTAAGAAATTAATTCAAAATTTTGTTCTTCTCAGTGAACAAAAATACGTTGAAATTAATTGGTACATTAGGATCGTGCTTAATGTCATATCCATGGGGGTTAACTTTGTAATACAAAATTTATCAAAAGTATTAATTTAAGCCGGTTCTGTGTCTATCAACGGCATTTGAATAAATTTCCATATTTATTTCACGATTCCGCGCAGCGGTCGACATATTCCAACTTAATTAGAACAGTTAGTTTACATTTGCAAACTTCGTTTCGCAAAATACGACCCCTTTCTTTGTAGATTTTCGGGATAGATTTCTTTATGTATTTTTTCAGCTTACTACAGCCGTGACCTAATAGTTCATGAGACTAGGTTATGAAAGCCTTTTCAAAATTAATAAAAGAAATAAAATCAGAAATTTTCATGATTAATTGATGAATTTTCTTTATATTCAGGCAGATGTCATCGATTTGTATATGCTTTATATTAATTATGTTCTTGAAGGATTTGGCGTGTACATTGTAGAGATTGTTCATGATGATCAACCCAATTATAATAATTTCGTTGTCTGTCTGCCGGTCCGTCCTTCGTAACTTTTGTGACATCCGTAACTTCTTTATAGTATTTTTTTTCGTTTTTTAAATGAAGTAACTTCTTTGAGAGAAGTTTTTTTTTTTAAATAAAATATTTTATTTAAAAAAAAGTAGCTAAAATATTTTTTTAATTTTTATATGAATATTTTTTTTAATAAATTAAATAAAAATATTTTTTTTTTTTTAAATAAAACTCCTTAGGAACCGATATGTAAAAGTACCATCATTTTGACAGGTTACAGCTAGTTAAATAATATTAACCTTGTTACCTTTACGTAAGTTTAATAATATTTATTTTTTCACTACTTAAATTTCGATAGAAACAGAATCTCTCATCTACAGTTGAAGCATCAATCTTCACCTGTCGAAATTCTCAAACATTACTCACGTTGCGTACGTAATATTCGAGAATTTTCGGTTATGGATGACTGACTGCTTTGCGATACGTTTATTGTATAGTTATCAGTATTCAGTAGATATACCGTCTCGCTACAATATTTTAATAATCGTGATAGGTGTTTTATGAGATAAATATTTTATTTGCACTTTTTTTTCTAATTCTAAGAAATTCTACTCAGGTGCCGCTTATTTCAAATCACTGACTACACCCCGCTTGTAACTTAATGCTATATGTTTGTTTAACCTTTTATAATGTTGACATTAAAGGTTTAAGGTAATGTTAATGGTGGTGTCGTCGCGCACGTGGGTTTAAGATTTTGTCTCTTTCCATCAATCTCATTCTGATCTCAGAACTTGTCTCAATACGTGTACGTGGTAAACATTAACTCATCTATATCTCTGAGAAATGTTGTATGTCATCACGTTCCAGTAAACTTCGTTCAATGTTAATTTATAGAAACTTCTCGCCCCGGTATCCCTTTATTCACTGGTATCACTACTGGTCGCACTGTGCTCGCTCTGTTGGTAGTATCGCATATAGTATATAATATATTTATTATCACGTCATGAATCACCGATCACACTGGTGCTAACATTGAGATGTCGTACACTTATCATTACGAAATGAATTGACTGACCCCGCATGACATGACGCCTTTTATAGATAAATTCTTACGAGAGATTAGTTATTATAAATTACGAGAGGCCTATGGAGTGTTCTAGACGATTCCAACGTACTGTTTAAGTACGTCATGGAATATCGTGGAATCTTCCAGACATAAAATGCGATCACGGATGACTGACCTTGCAATGCGTGCGCAATACACTATTTTACGTAAATTAAGATTAATTAATAATTTATGTTAAGCAACTGTCAAATTATTTCATTAAAATGTATCTTTAGCTATTTTGAGCAATTTGGCGATCTTATGAAATTGCAAATAGGTTGTAACATTAAAGTTCTTGGTAATAAAATGTCTTTGAAGAAGAGCTTTCGATCCTGCTGTTTGTAGCTCGTTGGACGCCTTACTAGAACCCTACCCTAGAATGCTTTTCTCGGCTCAAATGATTCGGTCGGTTTAATTGATGTTAATATAACAGTGCCGTAAAGCAGACTCCTATATAAATTGTTATATTCTGAAAACACTGCCTTTGTGTAGGTACGCCGATAAACATTACATAAACGTCTTTATTGAAGGTTTGCTTGTTCTTCCATTTATTAGTCCAGTTTTATAAGGATGTAAAGGCGAACGAAATTCGGCATCAAGGCTTACTATTAAACGGTATAAAAGCTTTTGAGATTTGTCACTTACAAGAGTTTATTTTTTATATTTAAATTAATTGGAACATTCCAATAATTCTAATATTTGTTTGGCAGATGTATTATGTGAGTCGCGAGTTGTATGCTTTGATTGAATTTGGAGCGTAATGAAATCAAGGTTGCGTTTTTGTGGGAAGATCAATGCACATCTATCTAAACATGATCTGGCACATTTATGTATGGTAGGCTGCTACGTGAATCAAATACCGTATAAGATGTACGTGGAAAGCTAAGGCGGGAGGAGATACAGGAGGACAAAGAAGGACTTACAATTGATACTGTTGATTTATTGGAGAACAAGTTGTATATTAATGAAGGACGGAGTAAAATGAGTACGGCGATCGGCGAAAGAGTGATTGTGGTATCGGTTCGCTGCCGGTCGGTACCTCGCCGGTCGCAGCGGGCTTCTCATTGGTGGCTCGCCTCGAGCGCGAATGGTCCATTGGCACTTTCGAGCGACTAGAGTCCGTGTAGGCCTAGATCCTCCACATTCCACTACAAAACAATACAAATCAAATCATTTGATATAACGACAGGTGTCAAGCAGGGTTGCTTAATATTTCTTTATTTAAAAATATAAAAATCATTTTGTATTATTTAATAATGACGGCAAAAGAAGTAAAATTCAAAAAAAAAATCGAAAAAACGGTGGGTATACGTCAATCTTCTTAGATTATTTTTGATGTCCATCAGTTTCTATATCACTGTGATAATATCCAATGTGTACAATACCTGTTCCATAAAATATATTACGTAAATTAATTATATATACAGTGCTATCGACGTTAAAAATAATCAATGTGATTTTCGCGAATTTAATTAGATTTTTTTAATTAATAATAATGTCCAGCTACAGGGTTTTCATTATAAACATATAAAATATTTTAAAAATTAACTATTGAACTAGTAATTCCTAGCAAATTGTATCATTTTTAAAAAGACCAATTTTTTTGATTATTTGGACACGTGAAATGTGAGGTGTGTACGAAGGAATAATACTTACCCAAATGATGTAGAAAACAATACGAATCGAAGGTATCTAGAAAATATATCGCACTGTCACGTTATTCGGACATTGGGTCTGAAGGTAGCCTCATCAATCGAAGAGCGTATAAGACACTCCTAGGAAGTAGCGAGGGTTGTGATCGGAATAGGGAAAATTTTCTCACCATCGGGTAAATTTTATTTTGGATAAATTTTGGGTAAGATTTTTTTTTGTGGAATTTAAACAAACAATTCTAAAAAAATGTGGGTGCGTGTACTTATGTACGCGCGTTAGAAGTTATACTTCTTTGGCACGTATATAAAAGTGAGGGTTTCCATGAATGCTAAGATGAGTGAGATGAGATATGAAATACGATTTGATTTCACGAATTACATTTAATTTCATACCTTCTTCCATCGGTGACTGAATTAGTACACATGTCGCTATTAGTTTGTAATGACTTAAGCATGAAATTGTCACGAAACTGTAGAAACAGGAAGAATTGCGTGTAATCGAGGATTTCTCAGCACTCGGAACATTTTACAATAAATTAAAAATCACTGGAAATTACTGGAAAGGTATAGAATAAACTACTAGATTCGCGAAACGTTTGGAAACCCGAATTTTATTATGATGCGACTTGGTCATTTCTATGGAACCTACGAAACCTACATCTTATTGGAAATAAATTTTTAAAAACAATTACCACCTTAGTTTTCATTTTATATATGTGTATTAATAAATATTTAACTCTTAAATGTGGATACTGCTATGTTTGCTACCAAATAGAGGACATTATTACTTTTGCTATTTATGTAATGGGGTATTGCGTCATGCTATGATGTTTTAGTCTAAAATCGACGTCAACTCTCATTTTAGTAAGAAGCAGCCATTGTGTCAGGTGACACATCCCTGAAGGTTGATTTGTTGACGTTAATACTGCTGCCTTTTTTAAAAATAGTAATTAAAAAACATAGTTGTGGAAGGGATAGAGTTATATTTCGTATAAAATCTCAAATTCAGTACATTCTCAACAAGTTATCCTCGGTGACTGCATTCAAAATATATTTTTTTAATTTTTTTTTTTGCTTTTGCTTTTATACCCCTCATTTCAGCTATAAAGTAATGACAATACGACTTAATTGAGTAATAAAATTAAAATAACAATAATTACAACATATTTTTATATGTAGGTATGTTCTAAGTACACAGTTTCTGGATTTGTCCCCAGAAGGATGATTAATTAATTAATCAAGATAAATTATAGAAGTCTCACAGACACAAAGCTATGAATATGAAAAACGTGTGTGGAAGTCTATTTATACGATGGCCTAAGGCTTAGAACCTGTATGAGCTGCCTTAAGTGATCATAAAATCACTCCATTCAAATAAGAAAAACTAACCCATAAAAAGCAAGTTTTTATGATACTCCCTTTCTTTGTAAATTAAGTTTACCATCATGTAATTAAATAATTGATCGACTGAAAATGAGACATGTCTAGAAAAATATCTATGTCAAAAATCTCTAAAACTAAACCAAACTAAAATTTTGTATCGAAAATGTCGGCAGTAATATTTTTAATTTTAATGGTTTCACTTTTTTAAAATCATATCGGTTATTCCATTCAATTTCCTAGAACATTTGTATGTTTGCCAATTTGAAAAACCGTTAATATTTCGAAACATCCAAAATTATACTATAATTAAATTTTTTAAACGAAAATTTTAGATCATTTTTGTAGTCGCCACGAGTCTGCCTGCAAAATTTCCGCTCGCGGGAAAAGGGTTAAAAATCGATCCAAAGTTTTTCGGCAGACATGCAGACACTACGAGTTAAAAGAAAGGGAGTAAAAAAGATTCTTAGATTTGAACATACATACAAAACTTTGATAATGTGCGGATGTTCTTGCGATGGAATTGGTGAACGTTGAATTATGTAGAGTGGTCACTTAAGCCAGCTCAGGCATTTGTAAGCCCGGGGCCTTCGTTTAAAAAGACTTCCTTACACGTTTCTCATATGTATAGCTTCCTCTGTGTGTGACTTTTAAAATTTTTCTTGATTAAAAATAATTATTTTTCAGATATCTTTTTTAAAATATTAAGTGTAAATCAAACACAATAATTTTGTTTTCTATCCGTCCGTCCATCTGTCAGTCTTTCTGCCCCCGTAACTTTGTGTAATTTCCGTAATTTCGTTCGAATTCACGGCTAAAAAAAAAATAAACGACCCGAGATGGGGCTTGAACCCCGGGCCAGCAAACATATAAGGCGGCAACGATAGCAACGTTGCTATCGCTGAGCCTGCATTGCCCGTCAAAAAAAACAGTATATATTATAATACACATTTCGTGTTCCGCCGGCAGGGAAAATATAAAAAAGTGTTCAAATCAAATATACATATATAATATATGATATATAGAGGTATAGAGTTATATATATAATATATATATATAGAGAAGGAAGATGTAAAAATATAAAAAGAAACCCTTGTTTCCCTATCCGCCAAGTTTTCTCCACAACCAGCCACAAACACCCACTGGTGGTTATGGTGGTGGATAGCCCTTGGTGTCACATCGAAAATATGCGAGTTTGGTGGGGGTGGCTTGAACCTTCTAACAAAACAAATAGGCGCACCGACACAGTCGGTGCGCCTATTTGTTTTGTTAGAAGGTTCCGGAAAAACCAGCTCTAGAAAGTTCTGGAAGGAGAATGTTCTAGAAAATTCTCAAAAGTTCTATAATGTTCTAAGCTGAGTGGAAGAATGTGTCGATGTGTCTAGAAGGTTCCTGTACATTCGATAAATTCCTTGAAAGTTCTGGAAGGAATAATAAATTCCTTGAATGTTCTAGAAGGTTCGTGAAAGTTCTATGACGATCCAAACATTGTACTAAAAATCTACGCGTCCGAAGCCGCGCAGGCACAGCTAGTATTTTGATAAAAGTCGTTATTACTATTTCATGAGTGTCGGCTATAAATACGTATAGTAAATACGTTTTTTTATATATTTTATTTTATTATATATAGTAAATACGTTTTTTTAGAAGCCGGCATGTAAAAGTGCCTTCATTTTTGACGGGTTACAGCTAGTTATTTTAATAAATCTTTTACCTAAAATGATAATAAGTGTACGCTTTAAAGTTCTAAAGTAAAACATCCTCAAAAGAGGAATATTACAATTTTAACGTTATAAACTTTTGTTTGTTTCCACCGCACTTCTTAGCTGTCTTCCTCCCTGGCCCACCCTTGGCAATATTTACACCCAAACCCCACTGCAGATACGTACATTACGTAATGTTATTTTCCCGCAGTGGCATTAAATAAATCAGAGACTATTTCTAACTTAGATTTTTTCGTTTGAATTTGAATATCGGTCATGATTAAACTTATGGCCGCGTGATTTATACGGGCTAATGAATATAATTGATATACGAATATAACAGTTTTTTTATAGAGATGTAACGAATATTCGGTTACCACCTATTCTGCCTATTCGGTCCCATTACAGAGTATTCGGTATTTGGATGAATACTGGCTACTATTCGGCCAAATAACGAATACCTACATAAAACAAGAGTAAGAAATAAAGCCATGTATTCACTAGGGGACAAATCGCGAAACATTCCGCTCGACATATCGCATCAACATCTACGCTCATGTTTCGGGGACAATGACGCGGTCATTTGACGTGTACACACCGAGACTCGCATATCTTGTCGCGGAAATGTCATCCGATGAGGTTATGGATAATAGTTGCGGTATCTCATTTGGCGAAAACGGGGTTCCGCGCAATTCGAAATGTTTTTTTGGGTCGCAATTTCAAATTAACGAGGGTTTACTGTAGTAAATTGAATATTATTAAAAACAAGGTCCTTTTTGCAAATAATTATTGTTTTCCAGACGTCGCGGAAATATATCGCCCTATGAGGTTATGATGATAGCCGCGTATCTGTTTATGTTAATGAGTTTATCGAAAAGTAAGAGGAGAAAAAAGAGGAGAATGCGAAATTATTTACTGCAAAGAGAAAGAAGGACGGACATTCTATGCGATCTTCGATCGATACAGCTCGATGAGTTCGAGAACGATTTCGTTTCCCCGCATTGTCATCTTGACAGATACAGCGCATGCGTATTCAGTTGTAAACATACCACGTGGTACTGACGCTCCGCGGAATGAATGAATGAACGCGCAGTGAGTACGCTCGGGTACCGTGCGCATGGCAACGTTGCCACGGCACGTAGAAATGCCGCGCTATGTTGTGCGCGAGGTCGCGGAACAGTGCACGACGTTGCAACGTCACGTAGACTCTATGCCGCGCGTGCTGTTGAGGGACAATTTGTCCCCTAGTGAATACATGGCTTAATGAAAAATATAATAAATTAATCATGTAATTTTTAATTAATCATGTAATTTAATCTTTAATGGCAAATCCATGTATGATAGAGTAAAGAATGAAGATATTAGGAATGAATGTAAAGCTGATCGTAGCATAATGCATAGAATAAAAATAGGGTCGCTCAGGTGGTTTGGGCATGTTGAGCGAATGAATGAGGAAAGAATGGTAAGAAAGATATATAATACAAGTGTTGACGGCGCCAGAAAGAAAGGGCGACCACGGAAGACGTGGCACGACCAGATTAACCAGATACTGGAAGATGGTCCTGTTAGGAGCCTGAACAACCGTCGAGCTTGCATGCGAAGATGTATGAATGTAGATGAAGCGAAAGTTGTATGTCAGGACAGAAAAGTATGGCGCTCTATCCTCTCTGCCTACCCCCACGGGGAACGGCGTGATGGTAAGTTAGTTAGTTAATTTTTATTAAGAGGGAATACTTACCTAGACATTTCGAAAAAATCGATTTTTAAATTTTTGCATTGCGGTCTTAAGAATGTCTGGTGAAAATTTCAAACAAAATTTCAAAAAAATAACAGTTATATCTGATAATAGTGGCATCCTTTTGTTGATTACGCGCCGCGCAACATGGCACCGCGCTACATGCAGGCAGCTGCCAACCGGGCTCTTTCATACTAGAAACTTTAGACATATTTTAATTATATTTGTGAAGAGTGCTCGATGACATGGGAATTCAAAACAAGGTAGAGGACTTATATTATGGACCTGGAATCGATGATTTTATGTAAGTTGAAAATTTTCTCGATTTATTCACTACTCAGTTTTCAAACATATTTTTTGCTCGAAACCATGTTTTAAAAATCGGTGACCAAATATCTCGGCAACCCCTGAACCGATTAACTTTAAATTTCTAGTGGTTATTCTATACATAATTATCCAGTCTTTTTCATAGGATTCTTTTAAGTGACCTAGTTTTTTTAATCGGTATAATAAACCCGAATTTTTCACTAAAAAACGCTATTTTAAATACAATCGCCCGCCATTTTGTCAAAAATCGATATTTTCAATAACTCCTACGTCAAAAACTTAATTATATTGTCAATTTTTATAATCTTTTTGTTTTTTTTATTTTGATGATTTTGAGATATGAAACGGGAGTGGTCACCGCGGAAGACTTTTTTTTCGGCAGTCGATAGAACCCAAAAATTTCCTACCATCGTTGAATATTTTTTAATATTTTTTTTTTACATATTCATAAAAGTATTTATTTTCTTGTAAAAATGATACCAATACCATACTTTGTATAGGTTTCCTTAAAAAAATCACAAAAATTGCCTTTTTTCGCGCTTTGTAGGCAGGTATTTCCCCTTAATGCTGAACATACATACAAGTTTCAGAAAGCGTTAATTTTCGCTTATTTAAGGTTATTCATGTAATAGATCAAACGAAATTTAACATTTTCATTTTTTATTTATTTATTTATTTAGTAACGCCCTAAAGGACCTTTACAAACAAATAGTTAAAGTGTATATTAATGGATAGTTTAAAGAAAAAAAATAACAACATATTAAAATTATATTGACATACATTGGATATAAAATACAAATAAAAGTATGTAAAGATAAATATGATATAAAATAAAAAGTAAAATACAAGTATATAACAAAGCAGAAGCATAAGGAAATCATGACATAAAAATTCAAAAAAAAAAAAAAAAATGTAATAATATAGAGTGAAAATCAATAGCACAAGCTTGGAAATTCATAATATAATAAAAATGTTACATAATAGTTAGTTGTCTCACTCAACCAACAATTAAAACAAAACAAATCAATTATTTAAGTTCAATTTGACAAATACTACTAATCTTTAAATACTCCATTTAAAGTATGTTTGAATATTATTAAGTTGTTGGCAAAGACGTCAAGTTGCTTATATCTGTTGCTATTCTAGGAAGCCTTTGCAGTGGGGAATCAAAGACATAGTTGGAAGCTTTCCACGGAAAAACCTGCACGACTTCTAGTTACGCAGGACGGAACACGCGGGCAGATAATATATTATGTTCTAGTAGTTGAGGACAGTCGATTGTATCATTTATTAATTTGTGTATAACTAAGTGATTTTTCTAAGAGATCAAAAAAAGGTAACGAATCAAATGAAAATATACTACTTATTGTGTAGTTTAGTCATGACTAAATAAACGCTAACAAAATCGACTAAGAACTTACTACTTATTATTTGCCAATCAGAGAGCAGAGTGTGCGATCCTTGCCATAATGCATTTTGTACCCCAATTTTCGTGCGTATGTTAATCAGGCCGAATTGTTTGGCCGAATATTCGGCTATTTGGCAACACTTCTGGCCGAATATTCGGTATTCGACCTAACGCCGAATATACTATTCATTGCCACACTAGTTTTTCAGTATTGGACAAATAATTTATTGGCCTCGTAGACAAAAGGATAAGCACTCCCCGATGACTATAATTCGGATTGTTCCAATAAATAACAAACCAAATAATTGATTTCAGCTTAATTCAGCTTTTGGCTATAAATCTTTGCGTTAAACTATTTACCTATTATTAACCCTCCATCCCCCAAAACAGCAGTGGCGAAGCTTCCATTTGGAGGATTACATCGGCGCATGTCGATTTTTAATCGAAAATATAGATATTAATAAAAAAACACTTTATATAAAACCACTATTTATTCAATAATCTTTATATTTTGGGACCAATAGGCCCTTCATCAGAGTACAACGTATGCTTAAAATTAAAATTGGAAGTAGGTATAGAATTTATTAAAAATTATACCAAAAATTAATTCGATAAATAAAATGATAATAAAATTATGGAGTTCAAATAGAAAATATTATATTACTAGCTGTAAATTATCAAATACTACGGTACTTTTACATGTCAGTTTCTGAAGAATAAGTATTTATTTATTTAAAAAAAATTAAAATATATAACAAAAAAGTCGGAAAAAAACAAAAAAAATAATAAAAAGAGAGAAAAAATACATACTATTTATAAAGAAGTTACGGACGTTGCACGAAGTTACGTCGTACGGACGGCCGGACAGACAACGAAATTAATAATTTCGTTGTTGTAATATTATGAGATGTTTGAGGGTTCAGTATTCCAAATAAAACACTGGCGTCAATTGATATTTTTATTTTAGAAGAATACAACAAAAGATTTTTCCGCGACCGTATTGTAATATGTGTTATTGTACAAAATAATTTGTTTACATTTTAGATTAATTGTAATATTTTTAACAAATAACTAAATAATGTAAAATAAATTATTATTCAAACATACCTTTTAATAGGTATGTTTGAATAACAATTTATTATATATATTTTTTTAATATATATTTTTATACATAGGATAGTATTGGTTAGTTGTTTCTAGAATAATAGGATCAAGAACTTTTAATAACAGTGAAAAGAGACCAACCACGGTTTTATGAGCAATCGTTTCTGTATCGGTCCTATACTTTCGCCTAATTCGGATTTTTTTAATGCTTAATTGGTCATTCTCCCCACGCCACTTAAATTCATATGAGGGTAAGCGACGTGGGGAGGCGTCAACACAAACCGCTTCACTGTAAACAATAGTAAGGAATTCTAAAATAGAATGAGACGTGATGCATGATATACATATATTTGTAAGGAAATAGACATAAAACCAATGAATATGAGTCAATAACAATAATAAAAAAAGAGATGGATTGTACTAGAATCTAAATCCTTTTCTTTGCGTGCTTTTAACAATGCATTCACCAAGTGCAGCAAATGATAATTGCCCTTTTCAAGGCTGCTAAGGTATTTAACTTACTATACTCAGAGACATGTCCAAATAAAATGAATTATTCAATTAATTCTGGCATCCATCTAGCGGTGGCATTGCAAAGTAATTTCACTTACCGTATCAAATAAGTGGATTGCTCTATGGACAAAAATAAAAATTGATCAATTAATAAAAATAAGAACTACATATAAGGTCGATATATTCACGGAAACATAGAGGGTTGCTATAGCTTAGTGATCAGAGCACCGGCCCCGGATAGGAGGTGACCTGGGTTCGAATCCCAGTAGTAACCTAATATTTTTTCGCGAATTAGATTTTTCTGTATGTCTTTCTAATTGATTAATTAACTTCTGCATATTAATTATTTATTTATTGATACTGCCTATTAGGGATGGGTCGTCCACGTCCGTCCATCGACGAGACGATTAACTAGTTGAATTCGTCAACTAGTTGACGCATTAACTTTGTTACGCGGACGTCGCGGACGTTCTATCTAAACATCGGGACGATGGTCAACTGTCTACGGTTCGACGCGACGCTGCTCGAAGGCTCAACCGTTGGCTATTTTTATTACGTTAATTTTTAAAATTTAAAGAAGTTCGAAGGAATATAGTTTCGGGGAAAGTTAAAAAAGTACTTGTGCTTATATGTAAAAATAAATATTTTATTATTTATTTGTTTACGCACATTATAGGCTTATACATATTGTTTTATATACTTCTTTCTATATATAATAAAGAAAGAAGTAGATATACACAACAATATCAGGTGTAAGCAGTAAAATATAAATATAAACTACATATATAAGCAGTGAAAGTATTGGGTATAAGCATTAAAATATGAGTATAAAAATTAAAAATATAAATAAGTACAAAGCAGTAATGTGTGTATAAAAAATATATTAGGTACATATCATTACATGTGTACAGGGTTATATGTAAAACATTAATAACCTCGCAGGACTATATTCTTGCCTTGATTATGAGTCGAAAGCTATCATGACCTAATATCAATAGTTATGGAGATATGCGACATCAAGTTTGAGTTTTTTCAATATATCTGACTTATTTTTTGGAAAACGTTAGACTATCACTACACTAACTCAAATCGATTACGAAAAATTCATTCGTTTCAATACAAGTTAAATAAAATGATAAAAACCTTTACATTTATTTATTATTTATAAATTTATAAATAAATACATAATTTAAAAATACTTTACATTTGAGATGTTATCTAGAAATTTATTGAAGAATAAATCTTTCAAAGTCAGGCTTTCACTTTGTGGTGACATTATTAATAAATAAATATATCTGTATTATTTGTCAACTTTAGTTTAAGGCTCAATCTGAGAAAAGGAACACTGTTCCCGAAACATGTAAAAAATCAATAAAAAGTGGTGTAAACAAAATTATAATAGATTTATTTTTTTATCTATAAAGTTGAAAATAGATCAACTAGTTGACAAATTCAACTAGTTGATCGTCTCGTCGATGGACGGACGTGGACGACCCATCCCTACTGCCTATAACATCTGAATTATTCATTCATACTACACTATTGAATACTCTCGTAATCTCTGAAACGCTCCACAATACTCTAGAATAGACTGGGACATTATCGTAAACTCTAAAAAAATCGATATAACGATAATCTATATAAAACGACGGGCTACTGCACAAGTAGTGTCAAAGTGAATTGATAGCGAAAAATCCACAGACAGTGTTCGCATCTCTATTTAAATTTTTTTTTAAATCCAGCGATAGATTTAGTGCAGAACTGAACAGATTTACGTAACGAGCATCAGTATAGGAGAGACGAGCTTTTCAGAAGTGACAAAAGTGCAGCGAAGATTCCAGAACGAATTGAAAATTTGGATTATTAGTGTGTGAATTATTCCAGAAATATTTTGTTACTGCCAATTTAAAAACGGCGCTCTAAATAAATTTGTGTCCAGTGACTTTGGTGAATCAATGAAAACTTGATTTAAATTTAAGTGTGACGTTTGCCTCCCTTATACACGGCTCATGACAAATCGTTTTCAGATTTTTTGTGGGTAATATTGATCGATAATGACTACCTCTTCTCTAGAGTATTAAACTATATAATTACTAAATCTTCACTCACTTTTATACCACGCAGTATTTAGCGATCATTTAAGCGATATTTACTTTATATCGAGGTAAATCGAAATATTTGGTAAATTTCGAAATTGAAGGTGACGTCAGGCCCGTCTGCTAATAAGGTCATGTTTTAGAAGGTCTGCGATATTTGAAACATTCAGGACAATTTAATTTATTTTTGGAAACCAATAATTGAGATTTAACCTTTGCCGACAAAGGTTACTTGATATTGTTCAATTACTAACAAAAATACCTCGGCTAATGTCATGATTTTCCAAGAAACAAAACGAAGCGTCATTTAGAAAATGAACGGTTGATGTAATATCGAGCATAATAATTTCATTGTCTGTCCGTCCGTCTGCCTGTCTGCCCCCGTAACTTCGTCTAACGTTCGTAATTTCGTTCAAATTCACGGCTAAAAAAAAAGTAAACCGTAAATAAAAAAAGCCAATATACTAGTACACTTTTAATAAAAACTTGTATTTAATTTACTACTATATACAAGTTTTTATTATACTCCCTTTCTCATTTACTAGTTGAAACAATTTTTTTTGCTTAACCTACGCGTTGGGCTTCGGTCGGGCGACGCTACGAAAGGGAGCAATAAAAAATTTGCAAAAATCCAAAATTATACTATAATCGGGTTTCGCGTCTACCAGACGCTTTGAAATATTTTCATACAACTTAATAAGTTGTATGAAAAAACCATTCAAAATTTGAAAAATCCAAAAATTTATTAATTTTTTTTAACGAAAATTTGATAAATCTTCTTGATCGTCGCCACGAGTCTGCTTGCAAAGTTTCAGCTCGATTGGATTATGGGAAAGTGGTTTCAAATGGATCCAAAGTTTTTTCATCAGACAAGAAGCCAAGCAGACGCCACGAGTTAATTAATATAAAGGGAGTAAAATACAATTAAACGGCCGGAGATGGGGCTTGAACCCCGGGCCAGAAACCCGAACGCTCTACGCACGCAGCTACGGTCGCCTCGATTGTGTTGTATACCTTGAGTTGGAACATGGTTGTAAAGAATGCGCATACGCAAGGCATGAAACACAGTACGTGGTTTTTTCACGCATGCGTATTCACTCCAGCTATTTTCCAGCGCAAGGTATACAACACGTGTTTTTGTGTATGCTAAATAAGTATTACTTCTAACGTGCGTACATAAGTACTCGCATTCTTTTTTTTAGTTAATTCACATAGTACAACGTGGTGACTATATTGTCACGGAATCGCAAGCAGATTGAATAGCGCAATATCCGAGTCCCTTTAATATACATATGTCACAACACTATGTATATAAGTATATAGAACGGTCTACAGTTATTTGCAATCTTCGCGATACGTCTAAAAACGACTGGAACAGCCGAGAAGCGACGAGAAGCTTTCTTAAATATTATAATAATCTAGAAAGTATGAAAATACCAGCATTTAGATATAAATACGGATCTACGCCACGGCGCACAGAAGAGTCGTCGTAATTTGACAGTTTTTTCGGTGCAAAGGCTGCCAGGATGGCCAGTGGCGAGATAACCGAAGCGTAGATAAAGCGAAATTATCGAGCGGAGTACCCAAGTGGCGAAATAAACCAGTGCGACTTCTGAGTGTGATTGAATATTCTACGAGCGATAAATAAGTATAACCTAGCGATAATAAAGTCTTCATAAAAAAAAGTAACCCATAAAAACCATTTTTATTTTATTATACTCCCTTTCTTTGTAAAATATAACAACAATTAAAGACGAATTAAAACATACAACATAACACTAAACTTACAGTAATTTAATATATTTCTAAAACGTCAGATGTTTTGAGCTTTGATAAGACACTTCATGCTTTGAAGATTAAATTCTAAAAACATTTGTCAGTCAATTTAGATTTTCGACATTCGTAGTGAAGTACCTATTAGGTATACCGACGGAGTAATTTAAATTTAGAAAATATTCCGCGATGTTTTCGGGCCGCCGTTGCTAATCAAACTTGTCTAATGATTCCAATTTGAAAAAACCAATAAAATTTCTAAAAATCCGAAATTATACTATAATTATTAATTTTTTTAACGAAAATTTGATAGATCTTTTTGATCTTCGCCACGAGTCTACTTGTCAAGTTTCAGCTCGATTGGATCACGGGAAAAGGGTAAAAAATCGATCCAAATTTTCAAGCAAGCAGACGCCACGAGTTAATATAAAGAGAGTAAAAAGTGAAAAATACCCGATATAAATTTTATAGAAATAATTCAATTGAGTTTTGCCGCGTTAAACAAATTGCCGCGTCATATTTTCTGTTTTTCAACAGGTTTCTAACACCGACCCAGGATTTACATAAAACCGTTGTAGACAACAAAAATGGCTCGGCGCGAAATAAAATATTTCGTCCTTTCGCAGTCGCTGAAACGAGGCAAAAATATGCTAATTTATTCAGCAAGAGAAAAGCAGTGGCAGAGTTAACAAGTTTACAGCCTTTCTGCACTGCGCCGTCGTCTTCTTCTTTGGTCATTTGAACGTAATACAGTTACTCAATTAGAAGTAGTTTTACCTTTGTCTCGAATCATTTTCGCTAAAGTCAGTATAATTTTACTGTAATTTGTAACTAATTGGCTTACCTGGATAACTAAATTTACATTTTGTCGCGAGAGACAAATGAAACACTTAAAATAATTAATTAATTACACAAAGTCACTGGACACGAATTTCATCAGAGCACTGTTTTTGAGTTCACTCTAAATGTTTCTAGAATATTTTAAACACTAATTCACTAAATTCATTCTAGAATCATCGCTGCACTTTTCATCACTCCTGAACGTTACTTAAATCACTCAAATTCGCACTAGAAAACTTCTCGTTAGGTACTTTCTTTATATTCTATCGCTATAGTCACGCACGCCGGCCACACTGCTAGTCTCTTTGTCTGTGGACTTGTCGCGCTGTCAGATAACTCTGATACACTGAGTCGATCACTTTTTATAGGTAATGTCGCCTTCTCGATGTTTCCTGAATCCGGTGGACCGTTCGAGAGATTTCGATAGTGCGTAATTCCTTCTGTATCTCGTGAAATTATTTTCATTTCCCCTTGGGAATAGGGGAAGAGAGTAGATTTCCATACTCTTTTGTTAATATAACACTATTAGTGATGGTCAATATCGTTTTCCACGACATTGTTAATTTAAATAGTAAACATATAATAAAAAGGAAAAAATGGATGCGTGTGCACGCGTTAAAAGCTATAGTTCTTTGGCTTACATAAAAAACCACATGCTGTGTTATATACCTCGCGTTGGAAAATTGCTGGACAGTTATTGTAACGCTAGTTTTTTTTTTAATTTAAGAATCTTTTCTCCTCTCGTCTTTTAATTTAACAAACACAATCGATTTAATATGTGTAAGCCGTGCGTGCGACTCACGTTGTTTCGTTGTGTTTATTTTTATGCCCGTGAACACCAACACAACTAAACAATGGGCATCGTATGCATGGCTTACACATACTAATTCAATTGTCTTTCTTACATGGAAGGACCTATACCTTGAAAGGTTGATTCCTGCCTAATTTATGAACCGACAATAAATTATTTCGAAACATCTTGTGTTTGTCTTTTAATGATATGTAGGGTACTTTTTATTAGAGAAATAAATCATCTTCAAAACTCTCATCTTTATTTATTTTGAGTTCTAACACATACATAAGTTCAATCAAGATAAATATTCATACCAACTTTCTCATATAAATAGATTCATCTCACAGAGACGACGCTATGGTAGGTATGGGTATTTATATGTTTATAGTTCCTATAAACACCCATACCTATTTTCTCATAAAAATAGCTTTGTCCCTGTAAGACATCTATATTGCATATTGATTAATGACGACTTCTCTGGTAACATAAATCCGGTAATTGTGTACTTGAAAATTTTTAAAATTTAAAAAAATATTGTGTATATAAAAACTGGTCTAAAAGGGAGTTCAAAATTTAAATAATTTTCGGGCGTATTCTAGTATATATGGATGAATGTCATATACACATAAAAGAAATATTGCTTCATACTCATACCAGCAGCGACATCTACATACTGGTCAATGGGGATGACTAATTTCAACCACAGGTGGCGTTAACGTTAGTCAAAGTGAAACATGAAACGTGGTATATAAATAACAACGGTCAATCATGGGTGGAATCGGTGAAAGTTACATGGTGTAAAGTGATCACTTGAGCCACCCATATGATAGGTCGTAAGCCCTATAAACACCCAAAGACTTACTTTCCCATATAAATAGCTTCGTCTCTGTGAGAGATCTAAAATATATCTTGATTGCGGTATCTGGGGACGAAAATTCAGTAAAAAATTTTGACATACTCAAAAAATATTGAATAAACGTTTAAGGCTTATCCGGTTCTTTAATAACCCTATTTGTCTAAGAGGACGAAAATATACACCCGTCCAGAGATAGATTTTTTGTATTGATACGTGACGTGTTTTGTATGTGTGCGCGTGTAATGTGTGAGATGTTTCAGGAGAGGCAGAATAGTTAGATAAATACAAGATGTAATTTATACTTACAACTAACACAGTAGTAATTCATTAACACAAATTTACAAAGGTGGCTTTGAATACAGAAAATATCGCGTGCGATGGTTACGGCGTTCGGCGAAAGAGTGGTCGAACTTGATGTCGACCGGAGCCAGCTGGCTGCATCGAGCCTCTGATTGGTGGGAGCCAGCTCATGCTTATGGCTAGAGACGCGACGGGTCTGGACCGCCACATCTGGTTCTTAAATTATCCTAATTGTCTTAAAATGTTCATTCTATATCTGTGTTAAGTCATGGCACTATCAGGTACACTAAATAAACTAAAATTGCAATACTTTTTCAATGTTCCAGGTATCCCATAAAGCGCACTCGCCAGATGTCTCCCTGCGACGATGGGTACATCTATATTCCAGTGGCCTTCATGGGGCTGCTGTACCTGGTGTACCTGGTGGAGTGCTACCACTGCACGGCGCGCCTGCAGCTGGCGCACCGGGTGGACGTCAGCGCGGTGGCCGACAGGGTCAGGGCCATGAGGATGGCCAAGCCCAAAGTTTGGTGAGTCGCATTCCTCAATACTGACCGTTTCGTAACCGCCGGGCGCCGGCCGCCATGTGATTTTGATTGGTCGGAACTAACATCCGACTTATTCTGCGCCAACCGCTGGCCAGGATTTAAACTTTTGAAAATCCATCCAGTGACAGTTGGAAAGCGTGTGTGCCTGTGTCCTTTTCTTTGAAAACCGACATTGTGTGGTATTCGAATCCGAAGAAGACAAATCAGTTCACATTGGCCTTTCGGAAAAGACAGATCGATCTGTTCCGGATTTGACGAAGCCAGGAGAATTGAAGATTGAATCGGCACTCGACATACCGGGAAAAAGCTGCAAGTACAATTTGTCAGCTGTGGACGTAGTTAGCGTTGGCCTCGTGTATCTCGGATGTCAGGATATCAATGACCGTCGGCGGAGATTGGGAAGGAAAATAGAATCCCGACCCGGTAGTGGCGATTCCGTCCGTCATCGTTCATTGACATTTTCAAAAGTCGACTTTTAAACTCGAACTTTAAAAAATAATTTGAGTCATCACTCAAAAAAATAGCTGATTTGAAGCTGTAGCTAGCGTACTAGATCATCATCATCATCATCTTCCCCTTATCATATTCAGATCGGGGACCCATTACATCGACAAGGCGCCTCCATTCGTCTCTGTCTTGCGCTGGTTGTGCGGCCTCCGTCCATTGTAGTCTCATCCTTTCCTCGCAATGTTTCTGGAGTGGCCTTGTCCAACTGTATCTGGGGCGGCCCACCGGACGTCTACCCACAGGAATTGCACTATTTTCCTAAGAATTCGGTCATCAGACATTCATAGTACCAGTAATCAATATTTAGATCGTCTCGGATCGTCGAGTTTCTTATTCGATTCCATTTCGTAACCCTTGCTTATCCTCTCAAGTACTTCATTTCGGCAGCTTGGATTCTAGAGCGTACTCGTTCGTTTAGCATCCATATCTGGTGACCATACGTAAGCGTCGGATATACGGTTTTATATACTGCCATCTTTGTCTCGATACTAAAGTTGGCTTTCCTTATCACTGATCTGTAGAGAGGACGCAACACATCGCTTGCCGTACCTGTTCATCGATCAATTTCTCCACATGCCAACAAACTTCCCTTCATCCAATCAAGCATCCAATGAAATTTTGCAAATCGACTTGATGTCGATGACAATGCATTCTTACATATGTACATTTGTGGTCACACATGCACACGGATGTTGGACTAGTACCTACTTTCTTGTACTGTACTAGAATATAAAACATAAACATTAGAACATTAGAACATAAAACATTAGAATTTACATCTTTATTTAAAATTTCTACAAAACAAAAGCTGGTGGCTTTCTGCAAAAACTTCCGTCGTATCAAAATGTAAGTGATAATTAATACAACAATACTGAAGCAAAATTTTTAATTGAATTTATTACCAGTGTCATACAAATGAATCTTTTAGTCAAGGAAACATAAGTATCTACAGCAAAATGGAAACCGAGATCCACACATGCATTATCACGAAAACGATATTTTTAAGGGTTATTTTTTAAACGAGTTACATTACTCTTTTTCGTTTTTCTCTAAAAATCCCTTCTCAAATTTTGAAAATGATATATCAAAAACTATTCTTCCGTTTTTGTTCAAATTTTGCATACTGTTGGGTGACGGCAAATTCGCAACATCAAACTGGGTAAGAAGATAAGAAAAACAATATTCCTAACTTCTGCCCTGAAAGCGCTTGGTCCAGATACTCGAAGCAAATACAATCTATTACGTATTAGGAAAAGGTACTCACGGTGCTAGTAGTCTTCCTTCCCGATTTAGGCAGAGCTCTGCTAAGGTTTAGTTGATTATATCGACCCGATGCACAAAGTTACAAAAAAAAATCTTCTTATTACGTATCTGCTTATTATTTATCTTTTTTTCTACTTTTTTTCTATTACTTATGTAGTCTGAGGCTTGGATCGATATTTTTCGATATTCTCATCGAAAGATATCGATCATGTCGGAAGCCGCAGACAGCACAGCCCTATACCTTTTTTGGGAGAATATTCTGGAAGCATTCGCAAATGTCTATAAATAGAGGGAGAGACGCGATATCTAACACTCTCCTCGTAGACCCCGTTCATCCAGTGTTTTATAACTAGTCTTAAGTTTTTATTAAAAAGTATTGTTAAAAATCGGTGTATTCAAAATTAAATAAATCTTGTAAGTATATTTCAAATTCTTCTTTTTATTCTCTGCTTCCCAAATGATATATATATTCCAATATTTAGATACCCCAGTATTTAAATATTGGTGGTGACCCCTTAAATAAAAATAAAGCCATAAAAAACAAAAAATACCAGAGAACAAATATCCTCTCGCGCCCCCACCCACACTTTCAACGTATTAGGTACTTATTTCTTTTATCATATATACTATGTAATACTCCTATATTGCTAGCAGGGTCTGGAAATAGGCAAAATCACTACAGTGTAGAAATAAATGTTTGTCTCACCCATACCGATGTCACTTCGAGTTTTATGCGCATGTCCGAAAATTAGCGCCAATTTATATCCAATCAGCGCAGCGCCACCACATGGTAAATGAGTCACGACGCTTGCGCACAACAGGTCAAGTGACAGTAATGAGATTAAAGTAGCATTTTCTGCCCCGCTTAGTCCGTGACGCCTCCACTTGTGGGCATTAGCAATATAGGATATTACATATATAGCTTTTATATTGTTGACGTATGATATTTTTGTCATTTTATTCTTATACTAGCTGTAACCCGTCAAAAATTTATCGTTTATGTTTCATGCGCCTGAAAGAGCTACACGAATACCTACATTATTTTATTGTGACAACACTAGAACCAACTCACATTTTAACTCTCTTGTACCCAGACTGCATAAGCTAGGTAACACCTATCCGCATATGTATGATATTTTAAATTCCAGTTTAGCACAATATAAATATTCGCTACTAAAAGCTCTACAACCTACCGTCCGGAATACATAATGTAATCAAAAACAAATTATTATACCTTGTATCTCCTTTTTATAAATTATGTTTCATCTTGTATACTTCACATCTCCTTTTATAAATTACTGTTATAACTTTAAACAACTATCTATACTATCTATCTATGTAATTTTTTGCTGTTCTACTCTTTGGATTTATTGTATATATTATTATGTAAAAGGTACTTCTGTGCCGTACATCTAAATAAATAAATCAATTTTTAAATGACAGAACATTGGTTCGCGTCTTTGCTAAGCCCTAGTATATATTTAAAGCATCTTTTTGCGGTCTACGGAGAGACGGCCGTAGCAGCATGCGTTAATCGGTTCGAGTTTTTAGCCGCTAGACGAAGTTACGGGGACAGACAGGCGGAAGGACGGACAGTCTACGAAATAATTATGTTTGATACTTGAGATAGCTACTTGAACACTTTGTATATCGAATCTTATATAATCCCGATTCAGGGCGTGTATTATTAATAAATAAATAAATATTATTATGTACACCTTTTCAAAGAACGGGCATCTATTTCTGACAAGGGTTGATTTCAAAATTAATTGAATACACGTTGGATCCCACGAGCCTTCAAACATCACCGGCCGCGTTGAGTTCCGATTTCGGCTGAGATATCGCACACAATTAATCGTCTAACCTCGGTCTTGAGATTTCGGTTTAAGGCTCCTTTTTACGATCCGAAACCAACAATTAATTTATCAAAAGCGGACCCTTTGCCAGAGAGGAAAGGCTTCATCACATTTTCGAGGCTGTCCTAAAATTGGTCCAATTAACGTTTTTATCGTCCAGGTCCAAATCGTTGAATAAACTAAAATCGTTTATGTCAAAATTTTCGCCTCACTGAAATATAATGAGATTGGAGTAATGTAAATACATATTTTTGGAGTAATGTTGGCATCCTTACACTCCAGACATATTAAAGATGACTCACAAAGACGGAACTATTGTGGGAAAGTAGGTATTTATTTATTTTGAGGAAAATTTAACAGCATATTAACATATTAACTACTAACTAACTAACCATCACGCCGTTTCCCCGCAGAGGATTGAAAGCCACACTCTTCTATCCTGGCACACCACTTTTGCTTCGGCCAAATTCATACATCTTCTCATACACGTTCTACGGTTGTTGCGGCTTTTTACAGAGCCATCCTTAAATACTTTTAGTACCTGATCGTGCCAGGTCTTTCGCGGATGCCCTCTATGCCTGTTGCCTTCAACACTCGCCTCATATATTTTCTTAACCATCCTTTCCTCGTTCATACGTCCACATGACCAAACCATCTCACCACTCCTTTCTTTATTCTATCTACCACACTACAGCCAGCATTGCATTCACTTCTAATTTGTTCATTCCTCACTCTATCGACCAAAGATTTTTCACACAAGCGTCTTAGTGACCGCATTTCCACCGCATTCAGTCTACTTTCATTCCTCTTTTGCCAATTCCAGGCTTCACTTCCATACATAAGGGTTGGCACTAGAACGCCATTATCTACCGCTAGTCTTGCTTCCTTCGACAGATTCCTATTGGCCATAATTGCATTTGGTGCGCCATTAACTTTGTTTCCCGCAGTTACTCTCCTTTCGATATCATTCTCAGCCTTGCCGTCTCTACTAAACATACTTCCCAAATACACAAACTCGTTCACTTGTTCTAAGCATTCGTTGTTTATAATTACATCACACTTAGTCACTCTTTCGTCTCTCTCGAATACCATCACTTTCGATTTGCAGACATTCATCAGAAGTTCACTCTGCATAACAAATTTGAAATAATGGATTTTAAAATTATGCCAATTACAAATTTCCACTGAATATAGTAATTTGTTAGAACATAGTTTATTAGAATATGGTAATTTATTAGAACAAGTGTGACATAGTAATTTTTTTTTAAAATTATATTAACAGCGAGTGGAAAGGGTGGAGGGGAATGTGGGACGAGAGAAGAAGGGAAGATAAATCGTACAAATTATTATAGCTTGGGTGCGGTTGTGTAGATATTTTCTGTTTTATGTTTCTTATCGTTGAGTTGCAAATGTCAGTGTGGTGATAGTTTGTGTTAAATGAATTTGTGGATCTGTACATAAAGGAGTTTTGTTTTGAGTTGGTCTTACAAAAGGGAAGATGTAATTTAGGTGAATGTCTGTTATTGCGAGTTGGGATGTGGAAACATATTCGTTGAAGAAGTTCCGGAGTATCAACTAGATTGTGTGTTATTTTGAATAACATCACCGTGTCGGCTATATCTCTTCGACAAGTTAGAGTCTGCATGTTAAAAAACTTCGCAGTCTTCATTGCTTAAATGAATGAAAAATGAATGTATGGAAGGCTTTGGGTGTGCTTAGTGCTTACGAGCTATCGTACGGCTGGTTTAAGTGATCACTTTACACAATTTAAGGTTCACCATTTCCACCCATGATAGACTACCACATCTATCAAATTTTCGAAAGTTGTATATATGTTTAAGTTACACATTTATGTGGCTGTATTTTTCATTTCGTATGTGAGTTTTATTTTTACTTCCGCCACCTGCAGTCCAAAGCATTTTCATTGCAATATTCCAATACAGATGTCACTATTGATAATGAGGTATCTATATGTTGATTTGAGTTTAAAGCAATATTCTTTATATGTGTATATGAGATTCTTCCGAATTATTAACATTAGGTACACTGGAATATGCCCGAAAATTATTTTAATTTTTTACCCTTTTTTAGATCAGTTTTTTTGTATTCATAATATTTTGAGTATGTCCAAATTTAGTATATATGTTCATATTTTTGGAGTAATGTTAGCATCCTTATACTCAAAACATATTAAAGATATCTCACAAAGACGAAACTATTATGCGAAAGTAAGTATGGAAGTCTTTGGGTGTTTATAGGGCTTACGACCTATCATACACCTGGCTTAAGTGTAACCGCTTAAAACAATGTAACACGTTCATCAATTTCACTTATGATTGACCACCATATTTATCAAAGTTGCATGTATGTTATTTTCCCATCTAGTTTCACGTATGGCTTTATCAACGCCATCTATGGTCAAAAATTTGTGTTCCCCATGAACCAGTAGATGTCGCCGCTGGTAATGAGATATATCTATTTTTGATTAGAGTACGAAGCAGTAATTTTTAAGTGTGTATATGACATTCATCCGAATAATTAAATAGCTTCGTCTCTGTGAGGCATCTATGATATATCTTGCATAACCTTGATCCCTCTGGGGACAAAGTCCAGTATTGTGTTCTTGAAAAATTTGAACACCCAAAAATATTTTGATATTACTGATTTGGGGGTCTCCTGGAAATAGGCTCGAACCCCTGACTCTTGGATCAGGCTAGTATCCTAATAACGAGACCAACAGGCTACCCAAATGATATTCCATATCCTAATCTAATAAATTAATCAAGATTTAATGCATGCATGAATGTCTGAATTAGTTTTCATTGTAGGGAATATAAAAAATAAAAAATGACATTTCTTCATCGCGGTTAACCTCCAAGCGTCGTTGAATAACTTTAAATTACTTAAAATTCGTAGAGTTAGTAAAATTAACAAAACAAACTAACTAACTTATCACGCCGTTTCCCCGCAATAGCAGTCAGAGAGGACAGAACGCCATATTCTTCTATCATGGCACACCACTTTTGCTTCTGCTACATTCAGACATCTTGTCAAGCATGCTCTAGGATAATTGAGATTTTTAACAGTGCTATCCTCCAAAACTTTTAGTATCTGATCGTCCAGATCTTTCGCGGACGCCCTCTATTACTATTGCCTTCAGCACTCGCCTCATATATTTTCTTAACAATCCTTTCCTCGCTCGTTCGTTCTACATGACGAAACCATCTCAGCACTCTTTTCTTTATTCTATCTATCACACTACAGCCGGCATTATATTCCAATAAAAAATCGTTATTAATATGTTCAATCGATTCTACATATTTGCTAGATCATAAAAGCATACTGCTTTGTAATTCGTTGCACCTCAAAATACAATATGTTAAATTCTACAAATAATCTAGACATTTTTACTGATAATTTGCGTTTATTTAAAATGAAACTCCGTAATCTCATTTATGACTATTGATTTGATATTTCTTTAATTGAATACCATTCCCTCCCTCTCCCCACCCCTCCCATTTTATGCATTATCATAATTTATATCTTTGAAATATTTATTATTTATCACATATTCTATATCATTGTTTTTTATTTAGTTTTTTTATTTTTTATTACCAGCTTCGAGGAAACTTTACTGGTCATATTCACAAATATTTTTTTGACATTATAAAAAAAAATTAAAATTGTACTGTATGTATCCCAAATAAAATAAAATAAAATAAAATAAAAAATTAAGTTGAAGTATTTCCAATTAAGTAAAAAATTAAGTTGAAGTATGTCCAATTTTAATTTATGATCTTTATAATATGGGGACCAAATTACTACGTTTTACTATCAATCTTGCGCGCAATTGTGTGCCAATTTAAACCTTTTTCACTTTATATATGTGTACTAGAGCTAGCAGCAGAAACTTTGTCGGTAGATTCCTGCCTATGTTGTCAGTCCAAAATGTTCAAGTTATGGAGACATGCAATATCAAAGATTGCATTTTTTTCCAATATTTCTGACTTTTTTTGCCAAAAGTTGAACTATCATTACAGTAACTTATATCGAGTATGTAAAATTCGTTCGCTTCAATACAAGTCGAATAAAATGATAAAAACCTTGCAAAAATTGAAAAAAGTTTATTTTTACCAGGTTTTTATCATTTTATTTAAGTTGTGTTGAAGCAAATTAATTTTTCATAATCGATATAAGTTACTGTAATGAAAGTTTAACTTTTTGTAAAAAATAAGTCAGAAATATTGAAAAAAAAAATTCAAACTTTGATATCGCATATCTCCATAACTATTGATGTTAGGTCATGGTTGCTTGAACATTTTAGACTCATAACATAGGCAGGAATCTACGGAAAAAGTTTCCGCTGCTAGCTCTGGTACACCCTGTATAAAATAGTACATTAATTTTATAATAGTAGCCGTTCCGCTTTTGTTATACGTTACGGGGTACTTCAAAGGAAAACAAATTAAATTGAGAGAGAAAAACACGATTTTTTCATTAAACGTGTATTCAACCCCCGCCCTCCCCCTTCTCGTGGCACGCAACCCTTATTTCCGCGTGGGGTATCCGCAGGCAGCACGTACACAAGTTAAACGGGCCTCTTTAACAAACAAAAACAAATTCTGTAATTTTCTATCATAACTCGACTACGTCTTAATCCTTAATATAGTAGAAAAACTTCAGTTAGTGTTTTTTCGTAACACGACGATATATAAATTACGAATTAGAGAATAATTATTTGTATTACATTGAAAAAATAATAAAAACAGGTTTTTATAAAGAATGACTAAGGCCCGGTTGATTCAAGTTCGATCAAAGTAAGCGGTCGATCAAAGCATAGATTTTTACGAAAACGGATCGTCTGATTGGTGGAGAACGTAAAAATCTATGCTTTAAAAGAACGCTTACTTTAATCCAACTTGAAACAACCGGCCCTAAGAGTTCATGCGCATGTTATTAAAATCAAAAGCGTAGAGCGTTTTCTTCCTACTCACGATAAGAAATAATAATAAGGCCGGTCGCACTTTGGATACGAATTATTACGTACGTATTCGTACGATTGTTTTCGTACGTATTGAGCGCGCACATTGATTGCGTCTTGCGTTGGTCACGATCAGTTACTTTGCGCATTTCTCCAATAACGTTTATGCCAAATGAATAATCTGTATCTTCTGGAAAACTCTCTTCTTACTCGTAGGCTGCTACGGCGTCGTCGGCATCGTAGAACCAAATGGGTGAATAAAATATAATATACTAGAAGGGATGAATTTGGTAAATTCCATCATATTATGGCAGACTTAAATAATGACAAATTTCATGACTATCTATCTAATAGATTCACAAATGCTGGGGAGAATCGAAGTGCTACCATAGTTAAAGCAGAGTACCTCAATAGGAGTTCAGGTCTGCTCTAGCTACTACCAGCTTTGTAGGGAGGAGGGATTTGTCCGTGGAATTTGGAACTCCTTCGCATTTGCCTGTGTGGAGAAGGAACCACGGGAAACCTCTCTCAGAAGGTTAGGTTAGGTTAGGTTAGGTTAGCGTAAGTTAATTATTAAACTAAAATAAATTAATTATTAAAAAGTTTTTTTTTTATCATGGTCATCCTAATACAACAACCGAGTTGACATTGATACAATTGAGTCATGACAGTTTGACTTCGGCAATTTATATAACTGATTACATTTATTAACCGGTCGGATGCCGGAGCGCAGATCTGCGCGAAAACTTTTGTACCCTCTGTGTGCCGGAGCGCAGATCTGCGCTCCCTAGACACGTATGCGAATTCGGCCCATTTTACCTGCGTTTATGGGTTTTTAAAGCTTATTCTTTGTTGTATCTCAAGTTTTTGAATGAATAAACGAGTTCTATTTGTCAAGTAACCTCATTTGCCGCGCAAACCGGACAAAAAATCATTCCTTATATCGTTTTCGAACTGCGCATTAATTGTGTTATTTATCTGTTAAAAAAGTGTTTTTTTTTAAATAAATAAGTGTTAAAATTAAGTATTTTTATATTCTTTGATATATTTAGAACAAAAATATTAAAATAAAATATCTAATGTGTTATTGCTTCCATGGTTTTATTCGATAAACATGTGCGTACATTTCTGACAGTAAATTCCGTTACTTATTTTCATAATTAATGAATAAATAATTATTTTACTTGTAATTATTGAAATATAAGTAATTATTGAAGTCTGTGTATTGAGAAACCAGAAACTGCAACTTCTTTGCGATTATTGTTGATTTTTACATGAATATAACCATCACAAAAAAGTGTCTAAAAAACAGCGATCGTGCGCGAAATTGCGCGGCAGACAGGGTACATTCCGCTTTATATACGGCCGGCACACCACCGGTTAACTGACGACGCTGTTTGTATACGAGCGAATAATAAAATTTGCCTGAGACGTATACAAAAATAAATAAATATACTAACGTAGTTACGCAGAAAGCATCCAACCCACAAAACGCATTTTTCGCGTTTTGTGGGTTGGTTAGACAGCTCAATACGGAATCTTTATGTGCTGAAAACGTTCAAGCTCTAAGTGATGTAGTTTTTGGTAAATTCAATATTTTTCTTATCCACATTACGGCTATTACTGTTAAATTAACCCTTTAACTAAAAAAAGTGGTTTGAATATTGGTTAAAAACATCCATGTGGTATTGACCTATTACAACTTTTTAATTCTACTGCTTCTAGAAGAAAATAATTTTGTAAAAAATCATCTAAGGGGGTTGAACGTATTCAGATAATACTTTTTACTTCATGTTTAAGTCGTAGAACATAGAACCCACATAGAAAAGATAACTATGTTTTTCGTACATTTTGTAGAAAGAATCCAACATGTAATTACATTAAAAACATCTTCAAGTTTGTGTTTACTGGGTATTATGCCGTGTTGTTACGACTTTTCGGGCCGACGTTTCGGATCCCATTGCAGGGTCCATCATCAGGTCTTGTTGTGAATGTTAGTGTTGTGGTTAAGTATCGGCTTGCAATACCGTGCCGAAGTCATGATGTGTTGTGTAACAACGAAAGGTAGTAACAACACGGCATAATACCCCAGTAAACACAAACTTGAAGATTCTGAGTGGCCGTGAAAACCTAAGAACATACATCAAAAACATCTCTACAATGAGTCGTGTGCAAAAATTATGCAATAACGAATGAAATATCAAATTATTAGATTTAGAAGCCATTTTCTCAGTTCCATGTTTTTTGGGTTGGATGCTTTCTGCATAATTCCACCACGTCCAATTAATGATAGAGACGCCAAGAAAAAAAATTCATGCAGATTCTAAGTTCCTCGCCAAAGAGGAACGGACGATTATTAATACTGCGAATATTGATGGCGTCACCCTTGTTCTTTTGTTTTAATTACAATGAAACACTCCACGCAAATGCCGCCCATGTCCGGACATTTACGACACGCCATGTTTGTCGATACTTCCGCCAGCCATTTCCGACTTCCGGTTGAAATTTGCGCGGAAACTGTTCGCTTTTCCCGCCGCCGGACGCGGATGAATTAAAATGGAAAATTTCGGATAACGCGTTTTGGCTCGCGGCTCTGTTGTCGAGTTGGGAAAGTTTCACTTAATAAGTTTGTTAACGTGTTTGGCCGTTGCAGTTTCCGCCCGCCCTGGACCAATAACGTAATGGAGAAACTAATTTTCCCGGTCCGAAACGAGATGAAAGCGGATAGGATGAAAGTTGAAAAGTAATAAAAAATGTATATTAGAGATCTCTCATAGAGACGATGGTTTTTTTGTACGGGAAAGTAGATATGGAAGTTAAAGAGTTAAGGTTATTATATTTAACTGTAAATAGTTGCGAATATGTTATACGAACCGCATCTTTTTCGATTCTCGACGTTTCGTTGAATTCTTATTCAAGGAGGACGACCTTTACCCGCGGAGGTAGAGGGCGGACTGATTACTGCTTTCGAGGGCGTAAATTATATGCACTTTGTTGTGTAGCCTTCACTTCTTCTACAATAGAGGTCGCCAGTGTGCAATCTGTACTATTTACGTCGGCGGACTTTACTGCGACGTCTCTCAAGGGTTGAATCAATGTCGTAAAAACAGGTCGCCAAATACTTGATAGTTTGTGACTGTCATCTCTATTGAAATTGGGATGTTTGTATATTTCAATGGACTCCCTCACTAATCTGGGTATATATAAAATATTCGCAACCAGTTACAGTTAAAGATATGGAAGTATTATTTTGGGTATTCATAGGGCTTGCAACTAATCGTATGGCCGGTTCCCCCCACGAAGTTACCACATCTATCAAAATTTGAGAAGTTGTAAATGTGTATCATCTGCTCGTATTGTTTCGCATGTGAGTTGTATTCTTACTACCACCATCTGTGGTGGAAAATTTTGTAAGCTTTAGAACACCCAAAAAATACATTCATACCTACTTTCACATAAAAATAGCTTCGTTTCTATGAGACATCTATAATATATCTAGATTAATGATGTCCCCTGGTGATAAAATTCAGTATTGTGTTCTTGAAAATTTTAAATATTTTCAAAATATTCAGAATAATAAAGAAGGTAAATGGTAAAATCCTTTACCATTTATTTAATATAATAATTTAGATAATTCAGGGATTTATCAATTAAATTGCAACTCGTGTCAATTATGTTACGTAACTTCTCCGAATTCGCAAATAAAAACAGAGGTAAAATTATTGAATACTAATAATAAAGGGTTAAAACTTAATAATATGGATTTTTTTTATATTAATAAAGCCATAAAAAAACAACATTCAGCTAATTAATTATCAAATAAATTTCCCCTACAGTCCTCTGATTTAAAATGATCAGGTAAAGCCCAAGATTTGTCAACACACCCTATAGACCCCGTCCCGTCTCCCTCTCTCCTTTACTCAAATTCTCAATCCTATTTAATTAGAAACTTATGGACCTACCACACGCTCAAGTATCACCACACTTTTGCATACGCATGCCGGTTTGTAAACGGGGCACCGTGTACAAAACACCAACTACACGCACGTTTGTACACTGATACCGTGCGTGTAGTTGGTGTTTTGTACACGGTGCAACCGGCATGCGCATGCAAAAGTGTGCTGATACTTGTGCGTAGCCTTAAGTTAGGGTAACACACATGTGAATAGTATTGTATGATTTTGGTGACGGATTACGTCTTGAAACCGGTAGAGAAAGTGGAATTTTTAGTGGTTATATACTAAAATAAACTTAATTAAAATGTCTGAATTACTGAAACAAAGTTAATGCTTTCAGTATTAATAAAAAATACCATTTTCGTTTTTCTTAAATTGTTTACTTTATCTATTACTGCATTTTTATTCCCTTTATATTAACTCGTGGCGTCTGCTTGCTTGCCGTCAACAAAAGCTTTGGATCAATTATTGACCCTTTTCCCGTGATCCAATCGAGCTGAAACTTGGCAAGTAGACTCGTGGCGACGATCAAGAAGACCTATCAAATTTTTGTTAAAAAAAATTAATAATGAAAGTATAATTTCGGATTTTTAGAAATTTTATTGCTTTTTTCAAATTGGAATCATTAGAAAAGTTTGATTACGGCGGCCCGATAACGTCGCGGATATTTTCTAAATTTGAATTACTCCGTCGGTATGCATAATAGATACTTCACTACGAATATCGAAAATCTAAATTGACTGACAAATGTTTTTAGAATTTAATCTTCAAAGCATGAAGTGTCTTATCAAACCTCAAAACATCTGACATTTTAGAAATATATTAAATTACTGTAAGTTTAGTGTTATGTTATATGTTTTAATTCATCTTTAATTGTTGTTATATTTTACAAAGAAAGGGAGTATAATAAAAACATGGTTTTTATGGGTTACTTTTTTCTTATTGTATTGTTTTGAACTTAAATAGAATGAAGGATTAGGGGAGCCAGGGTCGCGCCCTTTGGAAACGCGTCCGCGCGCCTCGGTGGCGGACAGCCGGCCCGTCGCCTCCGACGGGCGCTCTCGCGAGCTCGGCGGCGGCGAATATAAAACCTAAAACCTAAGCCAGATAAACGAGGCAGGGCGGGGCCGCCTTAATGGTCCCTTTCAACTTCCAACAGACAAAAGTTGGGCGAGCCGGCGGAGGTAATAAAGTACAAGAACCCGCAAAGATAAAAAAAAATGTTGGAAAAGTTTACGCGCGCTTACAAAGTGAAAACGAGCACATTAAATTATATCAAACTTATTTTTCGTGCGATAATCAAGAACTTCTAAGTCGTTTTATATTCGTGAAATATAACATTTTGGGTAATGTATTTTTTATGAGGAACAGCGGTGATAACGTAGATTTTGTTGAATTGCAACGGAAATGTCATTGCGGAAATGACGTCATCTTCGTCTAGAGGTTGAAATTGACATTTGCGTCACTGGCTGATAACCAGGGTCGCGTCTCGATCGCCGCGTGACGCAGTGTGAGCTGGTGATGGATCCCGTCTCAAAACTTCACTGTTTCACTAAGCCATTTTCATCGAGTTTTTCTTTTTGTTCGTCATCCATTATCCCCTTGGGGGGCGGTCTACGTTATCTGATTTCAAGCCATCCACTGCCGCCACCGTGGGACTTTTCTTTAATTATCTCTTTATGTTTTATGTTTGAACATTGTATTTAATTCTGTTTTGTTTGGTTTTGTTTTATTTTTAAGTTATACAAAAATATACAAAACAAACTCCCTATGCCAAATTTACTAAGAATATTTTATAAATAAATCTCACCCCTTTGACTGTATAAATAGTAGACATAGAACAAAGGGACAAATAAAGATACCATCTTTAAGAACCACTATGGCACAACATCATTATACATACTTGGGAGTTAAATGATACAATACATTGTTGTCGCAAAACAAATTTCAAGAAAGGAACATTCCGAAATACGAACAGTTTAAGAAAGAAGTCAAATTCTTGATTTTGAACAATGATGAATTGTAACATTGCCCACATGTCTCAAATGGTTTCTGTATAATTAAAAAAAATTACTACTTCTAAATGGTTTCTGCTTTTATAGTTTTATTTAGCTTGTAAATACTCCTTCCATAAGCTCGAGCTTTGGTTCATATTATGGGAAGTAGAATGTCTGTAAAAATGTTCTAACACAGAATCAATTTATTATAAAAAAACATGTATCTACTGTATAAATAAATAAATACGACTCTTGTTTTGTTTTATTCCATAATTACATTTTCTTTTTTTGATAAAGACCTATTGATAGACAGTGAATGGTTTGTTTCTGCGGTCGTATAAACCGCCGCGGGACCGCACGGTCTTGCAAAGTAGTATTAAAAACATGTCAACCTGGAGACGACTGAGTAGGACCTATAAGGAAGCTTTTGCTCTTAGAACGGTCCTGGAAAAGCGGCGGGTACCATTCACTGTTCCACTGTACCCGATATAGTTTACCGTGGGCTCAATTCTAGAACAAGGTAACTGAAAACGTCTTGTTTAGAGATAATTGCTTGCATTTTCATGTAAATGCTAGGGGTTTTAAAAAAATTAATACCACACGGATTAGTGGCAGATTTCAGTACACCACTAGAAAGTTTAATCATCTATAAAATGCTGGTAATTTTCATCCATAAACAACAAAATGACTTTAAATAAAATACATTGAGCCAACAGATAGATCATTTGTGGAAAATGCACAGCTGGGGCTGAAAGTTAAATTAGAATTCGCTCCTGAAAAAACAAACTGTATTTTTGTAACGAAAAAAACCATATCGCAGCTGCTTAAACTCAAAATAAATAACATTTACACATTATAAATAAAGATAGTTTTTAAATTCTGGGTAAAGTAATTGATTCCAAAATCATGTGGAATACGCATATTCCACACGTATGCCGCCACAAAATAATGGCAAAATTTAGGCGTGCAAGGTTACATGGGGCCTGTTGATTGCTATTCTAAGAATTAATGAGCATATAATTGTGCCTATTTCCATTTATTTAGGCTTATACCATTGCTTTGAAAAAGAATATACAGAGAGAGCCGAAATATATCAAGCCAAGATACATTATGAATACTTTATTATCTGTATTTATCGCTCAAAAAATATTCAATTCTCGCTCATAGATAAAAGTCGCTCTGGTTTATTTCACCAATCACGTACTTCGCTAGATTATTTCGCACGATATCAGTCGCTTGGTAATTTCACGACCGGGCACACCTGGCCGTCGTCTCGCGCGTACTTTGCACTAAACGAACTGCCAGACACGTCAACTGAACTCGCGCCGCGGCGTATTTTCGTATATATACCTAAATGCTGATATTTTCGTACTATCTAGATTATTCTAGAGTTTAGGAGAAAGTCCTCGTTGCATCTCGGTTGTTCCAATCATTTCTCTAAATCTATAGACGTTTCTCGAAGATCATAGATAACTGAAGACCGTTCTAGATCCTACAATTTTGAACTCGGGTGCAGAAGTATTTTCATTTCCTTCCAAACATTTGAAATTCGTACAGAGGCACTGCTTTTTGAAGCAAGCCTAGTTCACCCCTGTCTGGCTATAGAATAGGACATGCAGAAGGGTTGTAAAAATGAAGATGGGCTTAATAAATCGTACCGTAAAGGGATCAGGGGGCGTATTCAGTGAAAACACGCTAGGAAGATCGATTACCTTCATTCTAGACATTTTTATTTATTGCACACAATTATATTACAATTTTTTATCACTATTAGAACTGCTGATTTATACGCATTTACGCTGTACCTCTCCGAAAAGGCTTTTGTGCTTGGAGAGTGACTTTTATGTGACTACCGATTTTTATATAAAAAGATTTCTAAATACTATTTATTATATTATTATAATATTTTCTGAAGTGATTATTTAATATTTAAGTTATTTTAACTCATTTATCCTCTAAATTCTAATTATCCTTTTTACCTGGAGGCTACTGAAAATTTATTTTAAATAAATATATTTTTGGTGATTGTTTGGAGTTACATTATAGTAATTAAAAATTATTGTTAAATCTTAAATATGTGTTGATTTCTAACTTTACAAAGATATTTTCTTAAAATAACAATAAAATAATAAAATAACTTAAAATACAAAATAACAAGTAATGAAAGTATTTTAAATAAAATATTTCTTGTTTTCGAAACCGAGAATTTTGGATAACGTGTTCGTGTAGAGAAATTTGTGTTTATTTTTCTGAATCTATTTCATATATTTTCGTAGATAACTCTGTAAAATGTGAAATTACCCTATTGGTAAGTGAACATAGAAATTATCATCATCATCTTCTTCCCCTTGTCCTAGTAGGGTCGGTGGCCCAAAGACTCGACGAGGTCCTTCCATTATCCCCTGTCTTGCGCTGCGTCTACTCGAGTCAACCAGTCCAGACCCATTCTGTTTTCAAATACATTTTTTTGTTGTCTCTCCCAGCTTAATCTGGGTCGACCCACCGGCCGTCTTCCCTCCGGGGTTGCCAAGAGGATTCTTCTTGGTATTCGTTCTTCTGGCATTCTGAGCACATGTCCTAGCCACCTCAGTTGTGATTTTTCTATGTGCAGGAGTAGGGGCTCCATGCCGAGTGTGTGTCTTATGTCGGCACTTCTCACTCTGTCCACCAGTGTGACTCACGCTACCCCCTTTAGAAAACTCATCTCTGCAGCCTGGACC
Source organism: Agrypnia vestita (assembly GCA_016648135.1). Lineage (NCBI taxonomy): Eukaryota > Metazoa > Arthropoda > Insecta > Trichoptera > Phryganeidae > Agrypnia > Agrypnia vestita. The sequence goes on from JADDOH010016455.1 coordinate 37,194, forward strand.
CTTGATCTCACTCTCTCCGTCAGGATCCAAATTTGATGGCCATATATTAGGGTGGGCCTGTACGCAGATTTGAAAACAGTCAGTTTTGCCTTGACACTATGCTCGGATTTTCCCTTTCATTCTCTGTATAGTGCGGTGATAAGAAATGTGATATAAAGGTGATAGAAAGAAAAGAAAATTAAATTCTGGCTATTTATTTAACTGTTTTTTTTTCTCCTGTAAAATTTTGATTTTGCATATTGATTATAACATAAGCGTAGTAAAAATATATAAATGTTCAAGTTTTTTTTTTGTAACATGGTGGGAATTCATTTTTAATATTTAAAAAAAATTAGGGTAAACAACACTGTTTTATTCCACTATATATATTTTGAATTGTTAGATCGTTTTCGGGATTTCTCCCATTGTCAATAACGACACGTTTACAACTAAATTAAAAAATAATTCGAGACAGAATTTATAGGGATTGGGTGGGCGTAATGGTGGTGGCGGTCGGGGGCGGGGTTAGAATGGACAGGAGTGGAGAGGTTATGGGCGGTATCTGGATGTTAATTATATTTTTATTATTTATTTTATTATTTTATGGGTGCAATAAAGGAAGAAGAATTGACGTCTTGGAGATTTTAGAAATAAATAATAATAAAATAAATAATAAAAATATAATTAACATCCAGATACCGCCCATAACCTCTCCACTCCTATCCATTCTAACCCCGCCCCCGACCCCCACCACCATTACACCCACCCAATCCCTGTAAATTCTGTCTCGAATTATTTAATTGTAAAATTTAGTTGTAATTTAGTTGTAAAAGTGTTGTTATTGACAATGGGAGAAATCCCGAAAACGTTTTAACAATTCAAAATAAATATAGTGGAATAAAACAGTGTGGTTTACCCTCATTTTTTTATTTATTAAAAATATATTTTAAATTTATACATTCACATTTCGGTGCACACCGAACTGCAGTTATAAAGTAGACTCACAATAGGTACTGCACGTGCACCGCGAGTCTGCATTGGGTTCCTGCCCACGTACACACCTCCCTTCCTTGCTCCTGTCTTCCCGGGGGTGGGGGTGGTTTAGCAAACAGCCTTCCGAGCACGACCCGCGTGCGCCCGTTCCGGAATTATATCACGGGAGACTCCCACCCGATGTCTGCGAGCCTTCCAAAGGCTTAGCCGCGCGAGTATGACGGGGAAACTTCGTAAGCATACTTTGCTAACTGAGGCTTCAAAGTTCTTTAAAACCGTTGAAATTCCGTTTTAATTTAATGCGTGCCTAGGCATAGTAATAATTTTGCTTAAAATATAATTTTTTTTAATTTAACTTTTTACGCAGTGCGGAATGATTTCGTACAGGATAGGTAAACAGCTAGAAGACTGCAGGAAATAAGATGTACGGTGAATTTAGGCGCAATAATTTCTAATAGAAATGTATCTACCGAGGGAAGACTAACGGTACACAACGGGATTCTGGTACCAACACTGATGTATGGAAGTAATGCCTGAATGAAAGTAGACTGAATGCTGTAAAAATGAGATCACACAGTGAAAGTTCATTTATGATTGTGTAAAAATGAAGGTCTTAGGAAAGAATGAAAAACTGATCTTAGCACAGTTGATAGAATGAAAAAAGTTGAGCGAATGAATAAGGAAAGAATGCAACAGAAAAATGTTTCACGCGAGTGTTGACGGTATCAGAAAGAGAGGACGACCGCGGAAGGCGTGGCGTGACCAGGTTAACCAGATTCTGGAGTACGGTCCCGTTAGGAGCCTCAACAATCTCGAGCTTGTATACGAAGATGTGTGAATGTGGATGAGGCGAGAGTTGTATACGAATGTGTGTGAATGTGGATGAGGCGAGAGCTGTGTGTCAGGTAAGAGGAGTGTGGCGCTCTGTTCCCTCTGCCTATCCCCGCGGAGAAACGGCGTATTGTAAATAAGTAAGTGAAAAGACAAGTTTCACTTTTTTTAAAAGAATAATTTTTATTTTGGTCGAAAATACGTCTAAAGAGTATAAAAAATAAATTGTAATTCCCAATTTTTAATTCCCGCCAACACTTCATTTCACTGGACATACCTTCGTGCGTCACAATTCACAGGGTTTATTTGACATTAAGGTTTCGCGGTGCAGAACGTACAGGAGACTGCCGTATATTTTATTTCATTCATTTTTCACAATCCATACTGATTCACACATTCCAGAATATTGTCACAGAATGGCAAGCAAAAGGAACTGCGCACTGTCCGAATTCCTTGTAATATGTCGCAACACTATCGAAGTATCGACACAACATTCGGGAAATGCCTGAGACAACCGAGAAGCGACGACGACCTTCTCCTAAATACTAGAATAATCCAGGAAGTTCAAAAATACCAGCATTTGGGTATAAATACGGAAATCCGCCGCGGCGCTGTTCAGTTGTGATGTTTGACAGTCCGGTGCGAAGTCGACCGCGAGCCACGAGATAACGCCCAGGGTGGCCAGTTGTGAGATAATCGAAGCGATAAAGAAGGCGAAATAATCGAGCGAAGTACCTAATTGGCGAAATTATAATGTAAATGTAAATTATATATAATAATTAATAATAATTATTTTAACCCACTACGTAAATGATCAATCAGTCCGTTTGTTTTGCCGATTTGATGCTTAAGTCCGACTACAATGTCAATAATTATTAATTTAAAGATTAAAGTAATCTTTAAAAGTGTAATTTTCAGTGCAAATTACACTTTTAAAGCTTACTTTAACCTTTAAATCATTTAAGTATTGATTCTGTATTCGGACCTAAACAGTACCTATCTATATCCTTCTGTGTGGGTTCTTCTGGTGTTCCATGAATTTGATAAAGCATGAAGTAAAAAGTATTATCTGAGGTATAGAAATTGATCAAGCCCCTCAAATTTTTTCTTAAAATTTATTATCGTATCGTAACAGTAGAGATAAAAAGTTGCGTAATGCGTCCATACAACATGGATGTTTTTAAACTTTTTTTTTGCCAACGATTTATAAATTTTAACCCGCAGAAGACGGTCAAACAAGACTTTTTTAGTTTAAAGATTGATTTTACTGTAATGTCCGTGATGTTTTCATCACATAAAGATAAATATCATAGTGAGCTGTTCAAACTTGTATATAACTCATTCTTAGCATTTATTGGGTTGAACATAACTACGTCCAATTTATTTTTATACCCTACTGCTTAGTATTGCAAACTAGCTCTGATACACCCCTGGAATAATATAATAAAATAATAATATCATCGTAGTTCCTGACCTCCTCAAATCTCCACTGTACTCTGGGGTCCACTGGCTGCTTCCCTTCAATTGTTGACACCAAGAATGAAAAGCCCTTTATTTATATTGTCCTGCCACCTCATTCTGGGTGATCCTACCCTTTGTCATCCTTCGTCGGGTTTAGTACAATCATTAGGGGGTTGCAAACCATTCGTACTCTCTATACGTCGTAGCCATCGAAGCCTTCCTGATTATGTGAACGTTGTGACTTTCGGCTCATCATACAAGTTGTAAATTTCCTGGTTATAATGCTTACGGTACGCTCAAGTTTACGAGTTATCTCAAGCTCCTAAAATTCTCTTAGGGCCGATCTTATAAACGAAAGACTAAATATCCACTAGTATATGGACAATGAACTAACGTACGGTCCTTTGTAAGTAAATATTTATTTATTTAATGCCCTTAGGGGCTTTTACAAAATATAAAATAAAATAAAAATAACATAATACAGATATACAGATAAAGATTCAAGTACATATAATATATTATATTACATTAAATTTAGATTGCTGTTAAAAGATTCAAGTACATATAATAAATTTATTTAAATTTAAATTGCAGTTAAAATTATTCAAGTACATCTTATAGATTTGTGTAAATTAAAAAGAGGAGTTAAAGCAGTAAGAAGAAAAATTAAAATTTATTATCCATTACCATTTAGTTGAGATGTAAAGAATTGTATCAATTTAGTCCTATACACAGTTATACTATCAGCAAAAATGTCTACCGCCTCCGCATGTTCATTCCCTAATGAGTATAGTCTGGGGATTACAGAGTTTGTAATGCATTAGTAATTATATTAGCATATTACCAATGATCGTATTATAAAACTTTTTTTAACCGTCCGTAAGTATCGCAATATTTTACTGTTTTTTTCTATGGTTTTAGAGCTGTCAGAGACGAAACGTAATGCAGAATTTATTTATTATTCATCCGACGAACTTGAATACAATAATAGTTCGACATCGCTTTCTGAAGAAATTTTTCTTTACAAATGTAACAGCACGATAAATATATAATAATTTTTACATAAACATCATGAACACAAAATGACAATTGACCTAACCTTAAAAAATAATACGTCAAACCGTCATACCATTCAACTAATGGACGGTTAACTGGTGATTCGACCGTCATGGTGTTTCACATGGGCCTTCAGTGAAATTTTACTAAAATTTGACTAATGTAAAACGAAAAAAATTATGTTTATATCAAATTTCAATTTATTTGGTCTGAAATTTAACTAACGAAAGCTTATAAGACTGGCCTTTAGGGATTCAGCTTCCTTCGACGTAGTTCGGGTATCTGACGCGTAAGTAAGTACGGGTCTTACACATTTAAACAGTGTCTTGTAGCTAGTAGCAAAAACATCAGGATAATTCATTCAATTTTGAATAGAAAATATTCAAAACACTTTGGGTAAAATTTCAACAGTTAAAAAGATAAGCGATATCGAAATTTGCACGTTTTTTTTACTTTTCTGAATCATTTTTTGTAATTAATCTGAATTTTTATTATGTTTTGAGTCGCAAGTATTTTATCAAGACTTATTTAAAGTTACTGTTTATCAACCATTCTAATTTCGAATCTCGTCTGTCCTTAACTCGCAGGAATAGGCTGGAATCACAACAACAATTCTGCTGACACGTGTATCGGCGCGCGGCTCAGGTTACACGCAAGGGTCGTTATTAATTATTACATATTATGTCCCGTGATTTTTCACGGGTTTACGGCATGTTATTTATTATTTTTATTTCAATGTACAAATGTCTATTTCATATAAATAAATAAAATTAAAAAGTATTATAATAAATAATAAATATAAATTGTTCGCACAAACATAATAATTTTAAATTATGTTGGTTTTAGTAAATAAACTCGAGAGGTTTAAAGTTAGTTACAGATTTGAATATTAATAACTCTTCATTATTGACAAGTTATATATGCCTGAATACCTATAATATTGAACAACGTAAAACTTTTAACTTGTTTATTTTCGCACAAAATCCTTTGGGAAATTTTGCAATATTAGTTTCCGGCTAGAATGGAGCCTGACCACAAAACCTTCAAACTGTAAATGGAACAGAATGTAAAAATGTTTACTAGTGAATTGTACATATTCATCAAAATGGAAATATGAAGAGTTAAAAACTTTTGCAATAATACACATGTGTGCATATACGCCGTTTGCTTTCATTTGAATTTGTGGCTTTTATTTTATTTATACACTAGCTGTAACCCGTCAAAAATGATGTAACTTTTAAATGTCGGTTCATATGGAAGAATTATTTATTTATTTTATTTAAAAAATTACGTAAAAAAATTGGAAATCTTTTTTTCAAAAAAATAATTTCGAAAAAACAAAACTATAAAAAAGTTACGGACGTTACACGAAGTTACGGGTACTGATAGACAGACAACAAAATTATTATAATTGGCATTATGTATACAGACTTTTTGCATTAAGGGGGGGGTAAGGTTTTTAATTTTTTTTTTTGCATTTTATTTTTAATTTTTTAAATGAATGTATATAACATCGCAAGAATATTGTGTCAAAATTTCAAGTCAATCGGAGCAAAATTGACGAAATTGTGAATATTTGAGCGATATCAGACTGATTTTCTATACCTGCTCGGGCAGCTAAGAAACGCGCTCACCTGAGGACTACCGGACGTGCTATTGTATTAGAAGAGTTTTGCTTAGACAAGGATAAAAAGATGCTGATGACTAAAGCTCTTTGCTGTGTGAACATGGCATCGACGATTATGTGTAAGTATAAAATAAGTGTTAGTTTAATTTTAAATTTTACAGTGTGCAAAGCTTTAAAACATTTTCCCCACATCTCACGTTTTCAAAGTCGGTGTCCATCATAACTTCAAAACTACTGCACCGATCCTTTTGAAATTTTGAACAATATTTCTGTACATAATTTACGAGGTAACGCTGTCGAGTTTTTTTGAAACTTGTTATTAATTTTTATTTTTTAATAACAAATTAGTCGATATTTTTCGCAAAAAATCGCGTTTATCCCTTTAAAGTGTTCCAACAATTGAAAAATTGAAATTTCAAAAAACCCCCCAGCGTTACCTGGGAAAACCTATTATCTATCGAATGAATTTTGACTTCAGACGACGACGAATGACGACGAATGATTTCAGATGATCTAGCACCAAGTTATGATGGACACCGCAATTCTACTTTTTTCCGAGACACGTCCGAATAATTGCTGCCATTGCCGTATTTTTTAATATTTCGTCCTGAAAATTTTACACAATATTCTTCAAATGTCATACTTTAATGTACCATTGGTTTTAATAAAGAGATTTTAACTGTGTTGTCACAAAAAATTCACAAAAACATGCCTTTTTTTGTACGAATTAACCTTACCCCCCCCTTAAGGCAGTTTCTCAGCTACGCCAACACGAACAATTGGCAGTAGCCAAATGTTTTCTCCTTGTGTACTATAATTGGCATTTCTGATATAATGTCAATCTGTCTTCTTCAAATTACAACATTGAATGAAAGCTTATACAATAATTTTGTGACCTTGCGAAAACAAAGTAATAGTATCTGACAATTTGTATATCTAAAACATTGATTTTGTGGTAAAACTATCAAACTAACATAATATGAGTATTTATTTATAAAGGTAAAGGCAGCAATATCACACTTAATCGTGTGATTGGTTCGAAGCCATTGCTAACCTCAATAAACCTGCTATTACAATACTATGTACGCAAAAAGTTAATAAATAAATAAATCAAAAAACACTTTTTCTTTTCCGTTCACTAAATTGTGTCTACTGTCCCTTGGGTGCTTGCGCCCTGTGTCTTTGACACTTTGACGAGAGAAGTTAACCCTTTAAAATATTTATCGTTGTAGGACTGACACTTTTCCCGACATGCCCCTTCAGTGGCGGTCTGTCGCTGGGGACTTTATATGTTAATCACTTTAATAGCCGTTTCAATTACATTATTTTTAAAGTACTTTTTAAAATAGCAAACAGATAGGAGCAACTGGACGTCTTTGCCAATAACTGTATATTATTCAAACATATATTAAAAGGTGTATTGAAAGATTACTAGTATTTGTCGAATTGGACTACTTAAATAATTGATTTGTATTTGTATGTATATTTTTTATTATAATATTACTTTCAATGCTTGTGCTATATCTTTTCACTCTACATTAATACTTTTTTTGTTTTTAAATTTCTATTATATTATGTTTTTCTTATGCTTCTGCTTTTTATATATATACTTGCTTTTTACTTTATTTTATATTTATCTTATCTTATCTATATTTTAAGTATTTTCTTTTCTCTTTATGTCATTATTATGTTTACATGTTATTGTTTTTTTCTCTTTAAACTATCTATATATTCTGATTATGTACACTTACCTATCTATTGTAAAAGCCATAAAGGGCGTTAATTAATAAATAAATAAAATAATTAAAAAAAAATTTTTTTATATAAACTATTTTGTATGGGAAATTAGGTATGTAAGTCTTTAAGTGTTTACAGAACTTACGGCCCGTCGTTGGCTGGCTTAAGTGATCACTTTACACAATGTAACCTTATTCTACCCGCGGTTGACCGGCACATCTATCAAATTTGGAAAGTTGTGTATATTGCAGCGAGACGACGAACCTACCGTATGCTGATAACAATACTAGGGTGTAACGCAACGGAGGTCAGCCATCCGTAACCGCAAACTCTCGAATGCTCCGCACGCGACGCGGGGTCAATCATGCATTGGAAAAGCCTAGAACTTTCTATGGGCTTCTCGTTATTTCTAGAACAAATCATTCGAAGGACTTCATCTATAACATGCGTCACGCAACGCAAAGGCGGTCTATTCATTTCGTGACGATAAGAAGGTGACATCTTCGCGATACTACTGAGCGAACCAGTGTGATCAGTGATTCGTGATATTACAACACGCGATATTAGTAAGTGACCAGCGCAGTGCGATCAGCAGTGATCCCAGCGGATTATAGAAAGAATACCGGGGCGAGTAATTTCTACGAGCGAACATTGAGCAGAAGAGTTAACCAGAAGTGATCAAAGCGATAGAAGTATTGTTAATTAGTATGAATTGAAAAACAGTTCAATAATAAGCATGTGAACTAATTATGTGGTACTACATTTTAACTCGTGTTCAGTGACTTTCTTTGGTATTAAATTATATTAAATTAATTTCCAGTGTTTTCATTTACCTCCCAAAGCCACGTCCCGTAACAATATTTATTTACTATAGTATATGAAACTCTCTTCTCTTTATTTAAAAATGATGAAGTTTAAATTTTTTTTACAACTCCAGTTTTGAGAATATCAGAATCTCTGTCGATGTCAGAGAAGTTATTTCATTTAGTTTTATATACTGTCACGGGTCATGACTGCGGGAGACATACGAAAACACTGGAAATTAATTAACTATTTATTTTTTTATGATTAATTATTTTATTCAATGGACAAAGAATTATTGAAATCACAGTATTTATCTCCTTATTATCGCTGGGTAATGCCTTATTTATCACTCGTTAGGACATTCAATTCTTGCACAAAGAAATCCCACTTATTTATTTCGCCACTAACGGTAAGAGCTCGCTCGATTATTTCGCTCGATATCTATCACCCTAAAAATTCCACGACTGATCACACCGGCCGTCGTCCGCGGCTCGCTTTGCACCGATCGAAATGTAAAAACAAACGCGGAGTATTCCCGCTATTTATACCCAAACGTTGGTTTTTCGAACCCCGTAGATTTTTCTAGTGTTTAAGAATAGGTTTTCTTCGCTTCTAAGCTGTTCCAGGCATCTCTCGAAGGTTGTAGATAATACGAGTGTGTGGTAGAAGGTTCTAGAGGCTACCATGTTATTATTGTCATCGACATATTACGAGGGATTTTTTAATCTACTTTACCATTTCGTTACACATATAAATATTTATATATATAAATATATTTTTTAAATAGGGATGCTAACAAGGAATGCGCGTCGTATCAATATTCTTACTATTTTCAAAATGAGCTAACTGCCCGTTACTATATTTATTTAGTTTAGTTTTTTTTTTTAAATTAATTTCGGAAGAAAAGAAATCGAAAAAAGGTTGATGAAAGCAATCGCATGAACTAAAACGAACATAAGTTTTTAATTAATTTTAAGTAATTATCACTCTTCTCATTCACTTCTCCATTTACTTCTTCTTCTCAATATTATGTTTATCCTTTTGTTATTGCATTTATTTGTATGTTAACCCGCTCAATTGTTTTACCATGTCTGGTTGACACTCATTGAAAACGGATGATCCTCTCTCCTTTACCACAGGCTTCGATCTAGCTGAGTAGACAGGGAACATTTTTTATTTTCAACAAATACTTAATAAATAAATACACCTCTTGTCAACTTTAACCCCCTGTCAATACTGTATAAATAAAATAAATAAATAAATTTCTAATGTTTATTTTAATTTATGTAATTAATAAAAATGTATTTTTTTACTCCCTTTCTTTTAACTCGTAGCGTTTGCTTGTCTGCCGAAAAAACTTTGGATCGATTTTTAACCCTTTTCCCGTGATCCAATCGAGCTGAAACTTTGCAGGCAGACTCGTGGCGACGATCAAAATGATGTAACAAATTTTCGTTTTAAAAATTTAATAATTATAATATAATTTTGGATTATACGATGTTTTAATTTTCAAGCCCAATGCGTGGAATAGGCGCGAAACCTGTTTCAATGAGAGAGGGAGTATAATAAAAACTTTTTTTTGTATAGTTTAGTTGTTTTCACCACTTATATATTGAAAATATCAACATGCTTGATTTACATACATTTTTACATTAAATTTTCAATTAATATATTAATAATGCAACCAAAAAAATATTTTTCTCTTTTAGAAGTATTTAAATTTAGTTTAGTTGTTGCAATGCCGTATCTTATATCTATAGGCGATTATCAGTTATAGTCACCTCGACGACCAGTCTTTTTATAAATGTTAAAACATAGAAGATCATTCTGCAAAGTGTCTCCGTGAATGCAGTAACAATTGAGCAGGCTGCTGCGCGGTTCCATTCATCAAATATGAAAGCCACCTTAGCAGCCAGGAACTGTGCGGCGAAGGTATCAAATATTTGACACGGGTAACCTAGTTCTGGACGGGCAGGGAAGCGAGTCATGCGAAGGCTAAACGCGTGAAAGGCAACCCACAATGAGAAAAGTTGACCCTACTCCTTTGCACGTGGAAAGTTTTTGTCACGTGGTAAACAACCTTTGTTTCAAAAAGAGAAACATAAAGTTAATACAATTATTTGTTATATTTTTTGTTGGTAAAAACACAATTACTGAATTTCGTCTACACAGAGATAATCATACTCCATTTCTTATTTACTAGTGGAAACAGGTTTGGCGCTTAACCTATGCGTTGGGCTCGAGTCGGGCGACGCTACGAAAGGGATAAAAAATTCGAAAAATCCAAAATTATTATTTTATCAGTTTTCGTGTCTACCGGATGCGTCGAAATATGTTCATACGGCTGAGTAAGTTGTATGAAAAAACCATTAAAAATTAGAAAAATCCAAAATTATACTAAAATCATTAATTTTTTTAATGAAAATTTCATAGATCTTCTTGATCGTCGCCACGAGTCTGCTTGCAAAGTTTCAGCTCGATTGGATTACGGGAAAAGGGTTAAAAATCGATCCAAAGTTTTTGCGTCAAACAAAACAGACGTCACGAGTTAATATAAAGGGAGTAATCAAGTCAAATTATAGATGCTTCTACATTCCTGTTGCTCGCAGCAACTCCGGATTACGCTAACCCACAGTGGGAATGTGTCGGACTTGTTCACTTACATTGATATCTATCTTGTGTCTTCATATGAACCAAGAATTCAAGTGAATATCATTCTGCGTCGCAACATTTAATTAATATCCAAAAAATGCTCTACGAAGCAAGGTATGAATGAAGTTTCACTTGGGTATCTTATTATTTTTTGTCATTTTTGCTACATCATTACTTCATTAATGCTACTGTTCTGTCTTCTATCTTTTTTTTGTTCTTCTTTCTGTTTATATATTTCAAATTTGTTTCTATGTAAAATATATTAGGACACATGTTAATATGTTTGATTCTGATAACTCATATTTAATAATAATAATAATTGTAATAGATCTGAGGGACGTATGTCGCGACGCCTGAAGGAGACAGAGCATGAAAGAGAGAGCAAATGCTTTATAAGGTCGCGCGCATGTCGCCTCTGGGCTTTTTTCACGTTTATTTCGAGACAGACCGCTAGTGTTCATTGTAACCGCTGTATAACGTATTGTTGCCATGAATAAACCAAAAGTAACCGACAACCTCTTTTATTGGAGAACTCCGATATCACGACGAGATAATAAGAACATCACAATAATCATCATAATAACAATTATAATAAAAATAAATGTCTCACAGAGAATATTTACATTGGAAAGAATGGAAGTCTTTATTGGACTTTCACTTATCAGAATTGCTATCACTTGGAAAACCGTTATCTTGACTTTGATTGGTATGAAATTATTCTGTTGACTAATTTATTCATAAATTATCTAACGTGTATTATTCAAAGGTTTTTAACATACATATTTAAATATCATCGCGGATTTTTTTCTAGAACTTATTGAGTTCTACAACTTCTCTATATAAAGTATTTAAATATTAGGGCAGCGTTTGTAAAAAAGGCATCGCTCGACCATTTTTTCGTCTACTTTAGTAGTAAAATAGGTCACCACGAAAAGCTCTTTTATTTTAACGGGATAGTTTCGGAGATTACCTTCTACATCCAGACTTACAAACTTTACCTCTTTATATAATTAGTATAGATTTATCAAATAAAAAAGATTTTAATATATCTTTCTTTATATTATTCATCTAATTTGATTTAAATGGACTCGTTTCTTTTCCATTTGTTAAATATACCTACTACGCAAATATCTTCAGTTTGTTTATTTACTTCAAAGAAAATTGACACTTTACTCCTTCGTAAAGTATCAGTTTCGTTTTAAATTTCTCTGGGCGTGTCATACGGAGGAATATTGGGATATTGTATATAAGCTCTATTACGTTAGATCCTCTCGATACTCTCTCCAGCCGTCTACTCACGAGATTATTGAAAGAAGGAAGATTTAGAGTATATACCTCTTTATATATGTATATAGACACACGGACATTCAGGGCTGTCCCTGGATGTTGTGCTACCAAGCTAATGGAAACATTCAATCCATTATGAGTGGCTTGTTGGCCTTGTGGTTATGACTCTCGCCTCGTGATCCAAAGGTCGCAGGTTCGAATCTCACTCCAGACAAGCAAGTTAGTCCTATTTTCATAGCACAAGCGTTTAGCTTAATTTGAAAATAGTAAGAATATTGATGTGACACGAATTCCGTGTTCGCATCTCTATTTTAAAAAAAAAAAAATTATCAAGTCAATTATAATTAACAAGTCGTTCCATCATATCACAACAATTAACGTGCACTTCTTCACTCAGGGGTTGACTGCCAGCGACTGACGCTTTCTGCGGACGGGAAAACATTCACGCACATGCATAAATGTCCCCTACCATTTCCACTAAAGGACACTTCCCGTTCTTAATGTTTTTGGGCAAAAAAAAATAATGATTCGATATTTATTTATTTATTTTATTTCACTTTATTTATTTTTTTCAAATTTTTATTTCAATTTTATTTATATTTTTATGTCACGTCATACAATCCCTGTCTCGAAGAAGTTTATAACAAAATTAGACTGAATGCGTTGAAATTTCGCTTGCATGTATGGAAAATCTTTGTACGATGAAGGGGGGGAGATTGAACGAATAACCCTAGTGAATTTCATGCTGTCTGCAGAGTAGTAGATATAATAAAGAAACGATTTCTGAGATTGTTTAGCCATATGGAATGGATGAGCGAATAAATTACGTGTAGGTTTTAAGTATTGCCTTGCAATACCGTACCGAAGTTACCGACCGTGTAACGTAACGTACCGAAGTCAGGGTGTGTCAAAGTTTGTGTTAGGTCAAGTACTGGATTGCAGTACCGTGTCGAAGGCAGGATGTGTATGCATTGATGCAGTGTGTTGTGCTTCCGTGTCAGAGACGGGTGTTGTCAGGAAATTCTGTAGCGTTTTATGTCACTGCTTTATCTGCTGTTGGATGTCGGACTGTATATCCTAGAAAACTACACACAGAAGATTCTGAACGGCCGCGAAAACCCGAGAACATTTATGAAGCGTTTGTTCTTGGGTTAGTTGCAACCCTGCCGACATCTGAGAATTTCCAATCTGTGTGCAAAGTTTGTCGAAAGGGGGGCTAAATCATTTCCGGCCCGTCCGTGAGGCCCGCTGAGGCTTTCACGGACCGGATATTCAACTTTTGTACATAACATAACAACGTTACGCCAGTCTCATTGTTCGGAATGAACTAACTGCCCGAGATTTGAAAAGAAAAAGTTTCAAAGCGTATTTGGCACACATTAAATGTTTCCCCTTACGTGCTACGTGAGGGAAACTAGCGATTTATTACGTTTCTACGAAAAATAAAAATGTATTCAAGATTCTTGATGTCATAGGAAAAATATATATTATATTTATTTCGGCAATATCTTGACGGTACGCTTCGAAGTGATTACGTAATAAACGGATGAGTGATGTTCCAAGGGCTTATTCGGTCGACGGCCTCCCACAAGCCCAAACAGGCAACCCGTCTATGTAGTTTGATGGATACTTAGAAAACTTAATCCCTCTGGCGTAATACTTATACATCAATTTCTTAATAAAAACTAATGGTATATACTAATGTAGGTATGTCTTGTTAGCAGACGCGTGCAATCTACACATTGAAGGAAGAGTTTTATATATACAGGGTTATTTGGAAAACATTAAAAGTTATGAAATTATGCAAAGTATATCAAATTTAGCATTTTTTTTTTAATATTTTACAAAACGTTATATTATACGATATTATAAAACTTATACGATTATGAAAATTCATTCGTTTCAATACAAGTTATAGAAAATTATTAAAACCCTACAGATGTTCCAATTGGAATGTTTTCCAATCGGAATTGGAAGGTTTTTATTTGACTTGTATTAAAGGGAATTTTGCACATTCGATATAAATTACTGTAATGATATTCCAACAGTTTTACAAAAAATAAGTCAGAAATATTGAAAAAAAATGCAAACTCAGATGTCGCATATCTCCGTGACTATTGATATTAGGTCATGGTTGGTTGAATATTTTAGACTCATAATTAAAGCAGGATAATAATCCTGCGAGGTTATTAATGTTTTCCAAATAACCCTGAATTGGTAGATATGGAGAGGAAGCGTATAATTCGGAAAAAAGTGAAATTAAATGTTTATATTATTATGAAATTTAAAATAAATCAATTTTTAATAAACACTATTGTTAAGTTCTGCGAGTTTTCGTAAAGCATTATTTTAAATATGATAGCTGTTTCGGCTTACTAGGCCATTATCAAACAAGTAGTAAGTAAGCTGAAACTAACCAACTAATTAATCACCACGCCGCGCCGTTTCCCCGCAAGGAGTAGGCGGAGAGGATAGAACTCCATATTTCTCTATCCTGACACACCACTTTTGGTACGGTTACATTCATACATCTTCTCATCCATGCTCTACGGTTGTTAAGGCTTTTAACAGAGCCATCCTCCAATACTTGTAATATCTGATTATGCTAGGTCTTTCGCGGACGCTTTCTACTCCTGTTGCCTTCAACACTCGCCCCATATATTTTCTTATCCATCCTTTACTCGCTCATACGTTCATGACCAAACCATCTCAGCACTCCTTTCTTTATTCTCTCTACCACACTACAACAAGCATTACATTCACTTCTAAGTAAGTTCTAATTAAGCGAAACAGTTGTCATATTTGAAATAATGCTTTATGCAAACTTGCAAAACTTAATAATAAATATTTATTCAAAATACTACAAACTAAACACGAAAACCAAAAATATAATATTATTATGATTTATTAAAATATGAACAGAATCAGAATTATATAGTTGTTAGGAATATTACGAGACATATATTTTATTTCAATTCGTTTCGTTGAAATTCTAGTTAAGTACAGCTCATTTCAATGTATTGACTGCACGCCGCTGATGTTTACTTGATTATCTAAAGTACTCAATCTTTTTATAAAATATGTATTGTAGTAAACTTTTAGCTAATGGTTTATAATTTATTTTAATTTAGACGTATTAGCAAAATTCCGCTTTCTGTTCGACCGCTTCACTGTCTCAATATGTGCAAAGATGAGAAGGGAGAAACCACAGCTTATTTATTTATTAAATAGGATCACAATTACATCTAAACACGGAATGCAGTAAAGTTTATACAACAATAGTAAACAATAAAATAAAAAATAAATAAAATGAGACATGATACACACATATGTGAGAAATTACAATTAAATGAAGTGAAGATACAGCCAAGCACCTATATGAAATGAAAATGAGCACCAAATTGCATCGTAGAGACAGTTAATAAAAATACCTACAATAGTCACTCACTGAGGGAAAAATGAAAAAATATAATTGCACAAAACGTATTGTGTGGTAAATAAATCTTTAAAAGTCTTAGGCTTTGTCAACAGAATGTCTTCTGATTTCTCAAATATTTACACTATCAAAACTCTTTATTGTTCACTTGTCTATCCTATCCTAGAATATGCCTCTGTAATTTGGTCTTCCTTCTATATAAACTAATTAAGTCACATTGAATCCGTGCAACATCGTTTCTTAAGAAAAGTAGCATGGATGATGGGCTTGGATAGAGGAGACTACCCGTACAGTAAAATTGAGTCAATGTCAAAAATTTATAACCTCCAAAAACGTAGAGAAAACATTGACTTTAAAATATTAAACGGCCACACTGATGTGCCTTCTTTACTGGGCCAAATAAAATTCAATATCCCTTCCCGTATATACAGAAATAAAGAACTGTTGTTCCTTAGCCATCATAGAACCAATTATGGATTCCATGCTCCCATGTCACGGTTATGTCGTCTTATAAACTCAAGACAGGATCTGGACTTCTTCGGTCTAAGTCTGTCCAGATTTAAACAATCTCTTATTAGATAGTCCAGATTTTGTCTCCATCTTGTTAGTACTTTTCATTTGTCCTTGCTTTTGTGTTAAATTGCTACAACTGTTATTCTGATGTATTTTATATTGTTCGTGTTATGTATTATATTTTATTAGATAATGTTCGTTTATTTCAAAAAATAAATAAATAAACATTACAAATGAACAAAGGACTCGCCAGTCCGAAAAACCACTGCCGGCAGATATAAACTACGGCAGGGATCAACATAATAACGTTACAGGTAAGGATTTAAAAACGGTTTCAACTGGATTTTAAATGTTAATACTGGTAAAAGGAAGAAGAAGGTACGGTGTTGAAACACGGAAGCTGAAGGTGAATACTCTAAATCGCCTAGAGGCGACTCGAAATGTGGATACATTGTAAAATGTTAAGGATATCTTGGACTGACACGACTAGTAATATTGAAGTTTTACGTAGAGCAAATACAAACAGACAGTTACTCAACACAGTAAAGTTCCGTAAAATTTCATACTTTGGTCATATAATGAGAGGTGAAAAGTACTCCATACTTTAACGAGTCATGAAGGGGAAGATTGAGGGTCGCAGAGGGGTCGGAAGGAGGCGGCACTCCTGGCTTCGGAACATCCGAGAATGGACCGGGATAAGAAGCGTGGAAGAACTGTTCCGCACTGCCCTGGACAGGGAAACTTTCTCCCAGATGATCGCCGACGTCGGGGAGACCCGACAGGGCACATGAAGAAGAAGAAGAAGGTAAAAGGAAGACCAGCACACAAGAGTCACACCCGGCCCCTGTCTATATTCGCTGACACGACTTATGCCATTGTTCACCCCCACGCTGTGATGGAGATCTGGATTTCGCTTTCATCGAACCTGAGACCAAAATACATTTCTCCGTACTTCGCAACCCCTGACATAGCGTTAAAAAATAAAAAGCGTTATCAGGCAAGTGAGAAAAGGCGAACCGCGAAATAAATATTTAAAAGTTCACAAATTCTTGTTCGAATCGGGCGACCCCACCCCATTTCACGGGTATTTACGAAATGTGTGGGCTTTTTCTTTTCCGGGATAAGCTTCGCCGTATTTGGGCGGGTAAATATAAATACAGCAAACGTGAGCCGGTCCAAGTATTCCGAATATTCCCGCGGGACTCCTCCCGGGAGAGGAAGGTGCCCGAGGGAGCGCGCGCCTCGGAGCGGCATCTTTCGGGATATTAAGAAAAATTCCGACAAATTGAATGGGCGATCCCTGCCTTTTCGCGGGCATAATAAGATTTTTTGCATATCTGTAAGACGGCGAACGAAATTTTCGTTTGTTTTACCGTAAATCCATTTTTTGTGCACCTCCAAGATTGTATGCGAATATTAAATTCCTAGAATAGGCGCTTTGGCTTCGAAGTCGATAATTAAGATTTTTATTTATGAAAAATGCTACGCTGGGCTAGACATGTACAAAGAATACCTCTTGTCTGGTGCCTAAAGCAGCCTTACAAGACGCAACACTGGGGAAATCCTCAGAAAAAAAAAACAATAAGTAAAAGTACAAATGAACAAATCAAAAACATATTTTAGTGTAGATGTATGTGGCAAGCTAAGACGGGACGAGATACAGGATGACAAAGTACCTACAATAATTTATACTCTTGATTTATTGAAGAACATTTTTTTAACGCTTCAACAGGCCAAGAGGCCCAATTACAGAAGCGAAACACATCACAAAACACCCAGGCTTGAGCAAACCACATAGATTCATTGTGAACTTACCGGGGATCGAACCCGAAACCCTCAGTGTGAGAAGCCAGTGTCATACCCACTGGACTACGAGGGCCGCCCCTTGTAGATGTTTTACAACTTGTACATAATGAATGGCGAAGTAAAATGAACACGTGTCGTAGGTTGCGGCGGTCGGCAAAAGAGTATTTGTAATACCGGCGCTCTGCCGGTACCACAAATACTCTTTCGCCGACCTCTTCCTCTTCTTTTGCCGGCTGGTACTTCGCCGGTTGCCTTAAGCTTTTTATTGGTGCCTCGCCTCGAGCGCGATTGGTCCATTGGCACGCTCGAGGGACTAGAGTCCGGGTAGGCCAAGATCCTCCACAAAAGTAAGTATCCTCGATATAGTTGAGTGTCATGATTTTGAAATGAAACAGAATTGATGCGAAAATAAGTATTGAAGAAAATATTACACTTTAAAGTTTCGAAAATTGCACCATATGAGTCACTTTAAGAATCATCGAAAAAATATATACCTCATTTGGAGTCAATAGAGACACGTTTCATTTTTCAAAATTCACTAACTTTACAACAGTTGAGACAAGTGCTATTATTTGTTGTTATAAAAGTGTCTCCATTATCCCTCTACTAATTTATTACTGAACTACGACTCTAAATTTCAAGTATAACGAGATAGTAAGATTTAGGTCAGTGTCTCTTTTTACCAGAAAGTGGGGTCAATAGAGACACTACACTACACTAAAATAGATACCGCAGACATGAAAAAGGAAGAAAGATACTTTTTCTTAAATAGAAAAAATAAAACCAAAGTGTTATTGAAAAGAAACGTCTTTTTATTAGAAAAATACAAGAACAATAACAATAATTATATATTAAAAGACAAAAGTATACCAAAAAAAATAGATTCTAATATATTGTCGCGTGTCGTGGCTGCAGGAGGTATGAATGAAAATGCTGGAATTTAAAACAGGATTTATTAAATACCAATTAATTAATTAAACTAACCTATAAAGTCGCTTATCACTATGAAATGTAACGCTATTCCTTAAATTAAACTGTTTTACAAATTTATCACTCATAAATAAAAACTTTATATTCGCTTTGACACTTTATTCGCTATTCACTAGAATATTCCATCCAATTTCCGCACTTATTAATTTCGCTTCGGTTTATCTCTCTACGTAAGAACTTTTTGGAATCTTCGCTGTCGAATTACGACTCGCCTGGCCGTCCTGGCAACTCGCGACTCGCGGCTACCTTCGCTTCTATTATTGCTGTCAGACGCGCGCCCCCAAAACAACTCTGACTCCTTACTTCCGTGTGTCGTATTTATATTGGTTAATACTGTTATCTAGACGTTTTCAGTATTTACTCGCAAGTTTTTGTAAATTCCAGATGTTCCTAGAAAGTTGCAGACGTCTCTCGAAATTTGGAGGTAATTCCAGATCCTTCGGTAGTATTGTGCCAACTTCAAACAACTGTCACTTGACAGAAGTGCGTGATTCTTTTTAGCCTCGTTACAATATCTTTTATTACTTCTTGGATTAGGTTTGTAGATACATGACGTTTTAGATGAAGGGTTCTAAAAATATAAAGAGAGCAAGATTTACGTTAATAATGAAAAAAACTTTTTATTGTAAATATTAAAAAATGTTTTTTTTTTGTTGTCCTTATTTACAAACAGATTGTCTCTATTGACCCTGATAACGTCTCTATTACGTCTCTATGACGTCGTATAGGGTTCAGCCCAATGGAGTCTATTAAACTCGATTTTTTTTCAAAACGAGTCTTTTGATTTAATTCATCTAGATTTACAAATATAAGCAAAAAGTGGACACAAAGATATTCAAGAGGTAGAAAACATTGTAGTTTCTTGCAAAAATACAAAAAAAAAATTTTTTAACTTTTTCAAAGGTTTTTAGTAAAGTTTCTGACGATAAATCTGACACCCGTACGTACTTTCTTTTGTCAGATGTTTCTAGAAATTTTGAAAGATATTTTTCAAGGTTTCCTGTTGTCATATACAAGTCTGTATTACCATCTAACAAAAATATAACAAGACTTTTTTGCCAATTTTTTTTTCCCTCCCATTGTCTTTACTCACCACGCTATCTCTATTGACCCTTAAGACTTACTTAAGACAAAGCATAATAATAAACATAAACAATAAAAAAAAATCTACTATAATAATTTCGTTTGTTCGTGGTAACTACAAAGATTTATGCAAACCGTAGTCAACATAAATTATTATAGTTATATTTTTTTTCAGGTGGAAAGCTGTGTGCTATCACTATGTCAGAAGAAAACGACAGGTGACCAGATACAGAAACGGAGATGCATACACCACGACACAGGTAAATAATGTAAAGTTGATATCCACATTTATTACTATTTATCTTTAAATACTCGTATATGTATGTGTTACAGTGATTTTGTATTTCTAGTGAGTCTATATATTCACTAGTAGAAATATATTTTACCTGGTCGGGCAGTGAAAACATATCAATCAATGAATTTACAGATTCACTGCGCAGTATCGGTAAAACTATATTTTGTCCACGAATGCACGCATTTCTCCAAACTTAGGTTATGTTAATAATATCCGGTATATGTTGATATGCACAAAAGAAATAAATAATTCAGTAAGAACCTTATTCACGCAATATCTTAAATTGTCATGATCTGTCACATTTAGTTTTAATGAAAGTTCGGAAACCAATATAATTTCAGTAGTAAGATATCAGTTGAAATATTTTTCACTAGTTTGTATTAACTTCTATTGGTCAAAATCTGCTTGGATATGACAATAATGGCCTTGAATATAATTTCACTATAACGCCAGTGAAAGTATAGACTCACTAGAAAAACAGATTCACTGTAACATAGTAGTGAGTCCGGTGACCGGTGTCGGAGTCTTTAATAGCATAAAATATGGCCAATTTCAACGACAAAACGCCCCCTATATATCAAAAAAATATACTTTTTTACTTATTTTTTAAACAATTATTATTGTTCTTTTTTTTATTTTAGGTGAAATAAAACATAATATTGATCATTATTGGTTTTTCTTTCAAATGAGACCTGTTTGATATATATAGGACCTCTACGCGGGTAGATATTAGTTAATTGACATACCATTTACATTTCATTATGAGAAAATGACATATAGGTGGTTTTTTGTCGATGAAATTGATCACATTTTATGCAATTAATGACACCGGTCACCGGACACACTGTATATGAGGAATATTAAAGCAAAGGCAGCAATACCCAAAATAAAATTGAAATGTTTTGAATGCCGAGGATTGTTAATTTAAAATGTACGAATTATAAATTCAATGTATCTATGTTTCCTATAAAATTAAAAATTCAGTGCATCCTCGATGATTTCTTTGTATATTCCTGCCTTTGCTTTTATGCTCAACATTTTATCTCTTCCCTTTGTATTATACTCGTGCTCTTGTTGGTAATGATAATAATCTTAAATTCAGTAGATTCGGCACCACTCGCATCCCCTAGTGACAATAATTTGCGAAGTAATGTATTCAGACAATGAAATAAAATTGGTAATAAACCTGCCGACCTTTCTCCTGCGAACATCCCTGGCAGCCGTGAGATGGGATAGCAGATAGACAGATCCAGCATCTGACACGGGTGAGGGTAACTTTACAGCATCACTAATCCGCTGTTTAGTTACGTGTCTCCTCCCCTGTCTTCTTTTTGCCCTCCCTCCCCGCTTGATTCTCGTGCACTTCCCTTGGGTCGATTCTTGCGCTCTCTCGTCGCTTTGTACGTTCCCTCTGTGTCTCTCGTCCGGCTCGTGTCTTCTGCACTCTTTCCTCTTCTCCTTCGCTTTCTTCCTTGCTTTTCAATATCTGGCCATAGCTTTCTCTCCTAGCCCTGTAACGCAGATGAGCGGGCCGAGCGCTGAGCTAGGGCATTGTCGCTTCTGACTCCTCTTGCTTTCTCCCTCTCTCTTTCAGTAAAATTTGGTAAGTAGTCTGTTTACCAACCCACAGTGACTTATATAAAAAAATATTATTTAATATACATTGCCACAGGATCGCAACTATGGGAGGCAATTTAATTAAAAGTTTTATCATTAATAAATTCGTACTAATTGTTCCATAATAATTCACACAGGTTCGCACTTCTTCTCTTCGATTCCCACATAAGTGGTCGCACTTATTTCCAAAGGATTGTTAGATACTCTCTCAATTTATTGTCGCCGCTCGCTTACTGAATCGCCGCTGATTTCTGTGAAATCACCGAATAAACAATCTGCGCGATTCGATTTTTTTTCGATTCCTTAGAGTTTACGATACTCTGAGTAACAAGTGCTTCAGTTCTATAACTTTGACACTTTTACAAAAATACTTATTGTAATAAACATCGTATGTTTTATAATTTTACATGAATTCGAAAGGGTTAAAAAAATTTAAGAAAAAACCCACTGTGCGCGCGTCCGCTCGCCTTTTATACAAAACGTAGATTTCGCGAAGCCTCGAGAACATTCTACTGGTTTTTCCATATTTCTAGTGATTATGAATAGCCCAGCTGATCGTCGATTCATGTGGACCATTCGAGAGATTTCGATAATGTGCAGTTAGACTCTCTTAACAATTCAGAATATTTTGAGTATTCTAAAAAATTTCAAGAACACAATACTGGATTTTGTCTCCGGAGGAATCATCATTTATCAATATATATAATAGAAAATCTCACAAAGATTTAAAAAAAAATCAATTCAATTTATTTATTTTTTATATAACATTTACATTACCAATTTAATTCGTTAATGTTTTGAATAAGTTAGAAATATATAAACAAAAACAAATATTAAACATATATGAAATCATTCATATCAAAAGTTCAGGGGAATCCTGCTTCGGAAAACCCTCTCAGAGACACATACATGCAAACAAATATATATAGGAATATTTAAAGATAAGCATGTTAAGTTGGCTCTTAAAAACCTGGAATATGCCGAAAGCCTGAGAGTCTTGAAACTGCCCACTCTTCAGGAGCGACGAGCAAGAGGTGACCTCATCGAGACATTCAAGATTCTATCGGG
>JADDOH010016456.1:0-11666 GCA_016648135.1 Agrypnia vestita
AAATTGTAATATGTTGGGGCAAGGTCCGGAGAGTACGGTGGATGTCTTAGACATTCCAATTGAAGCTCCTCTAATTTGGTAGCCGTCTGTTGTGCAGTGTGTGGTCTAGCGTTATCATGAAGCAGCAGTGGCCTAGAGCGATTAACCAGCCTCGGTTGTTTAGCAGCTAGCTTTTCCACCATGGTTTGCAGTTGCTGACAATAGACATCTGCCGTAATCGTCTGGCCAAATTTAAGAAAGCTGTAGTGAACGACACCAGCACTAGTCCACCAAACGCTCACAAGTAACTTTTTTGGAGTCAATTTTCGCTTGGGGCATGGTTTGGCTGGTTCGGCAGGGTTCAGCCATTGCGATGAGCGCTTCCGATTATCGTACAGGATCAACTTTTCATCACAGGTAATGATTCGATTTAAAATCCCCTCAGTATTGTGCCGGTTGAGTAATGCAACGCAGCAGTCAACGCGCGTTTGTTGATTTGCTTCACTCAATTAGTGAGGTACCCACCTTTCAAGCTTTTTCACCTTACCAATTTGCTTCAAGTGGATTAAAACAGTTTTATCACTAACACCGCAGCCTGCAGCTAACTCGGATGTGGTTTGCGATGGATCCGCTTCCACAATAGCCTTCAATTCTTCATTATCAACATTGGTCTCCGGCCGTCCACGGGGCTTGTTCTGCAGGTCGAAATTTCCAGAACGAAAACGTTGGAACCAAAAACGCACTGTGTTTTCTTTTGCGGCACCGTCGCCATACACATCATTAATCCTTCGAGCCGTTTCTGCAGCACTGGTGCCACGGTGGAACTCGAACTCGAAAATAACCCGATATTTCAAGTTTTTCATTTTGTAAACTGAGTGACGCAAAGAAAAAAACAGTTGAGGAAAAAACAAATGAATTATAATTTTCAAAACACAAATACATGAGTAAATAGCTGTATAAATTTGGATTTGGAATTCCTAACCAAAGAGAAGATATTTGAGATCAAATTTGCCAGTACGGCAAAACGCCAATTTCATATGTAAGGACCTAATATATATTTTCTGCTTTCCTACCTACAAAAATAGCATCTATATTTTACTACCTAAAGCCAGTACAATCATACTTACGCTGATAACGAATGACAAAGCGTCTCTTGTTCCCTTCTCCTGGGACATGTAATTGTAGGCGCACAGAAGTGCTATGCCGGCGTCCTGCAGCCCCGTCACGGTGACGTCAGGATTGACACGCAGAGCCAGCCCGACGCGGACAGGTGCCGAATGACGGACGAACGACTCTGCCAGCTTAACGATAGGTCGGGATTCGATTGATGCAGGGTCCACGATCAGCACCTGAGGAATTTCAAGATTAAGATAAATCCTTGTCAATTGTACGAGGGTGGAAATCATTTTGCTGTAAGAGCTAAAACTCCAAAGATTTATATTGTTTTAATAATAATCCTTAAATTTTTTATAAAAACAATATTACATGGATATTTTTCCAAAAAATTTCATTATTTTTTGTCTCTCCTGTACAGTTGTCTTTTTGGATGCTATATTATTATTATGACAAAATAGCGCAAACTATCTAAGCAGATCAAAGACTGCGAATAGTATTAATGTATTTGACCATTACCAATGTGCGACGACTGCTAATATTGATCTATTCAACAATTATCAGTATCTGGCAGCTGACACTATCAATCTATTTGTCGATTATTGTCGAACTACAGTGGCAGAGATCGAGATATATGTATATAGGTTTTCACATACGAGCAGACTTAGACGTCAGGTGTGCTAGCAAATACCACTGCACTTAGATACATCACACAGTCCGTGAGGGCTTTTTTATTAAAAGTATTAGAAAGAGATATAAATATAAGTTGTTGAATGTAAAATATTTAGATTGACAATGCCCTCATAAGGCGAAATGCGTCTCACACAATTTAAAAGGTAGAACTTAAAAAACAATTGTTTTTATTTCCGTATGTGTGATTATGGAGTTTTACAAACTTACCTCTGAAACAATAAATTTCGAGTCTTGTGTGTTTATTTAATTAAAAATTCTAATTATCGGGGTTGTGATTTACTGTATACGTAATGTTGTTGTATTGTGCTCACCAAATTATACAAATTTCTCTTGATGCTTCTCAGCATTCCCGGATACGTCGGCCTCAGCAGTTCCATATAACTGGTAGTCCAGCGCTTGTACTGCGCATCTGACTCTATGTCATTCACCCACAGAATGCCCGAGTCCCGTATGTCCAGAGCAAACTCGGCCACTGCTCCGGAGGATCCGAACATCGCGGTGTTTTGCGATTGGCCAGACTGGGACACGTCCAGCGACAGAAGTTCCGACATGCGCGTCTTTGACAGCCCTGGAATGATTTTATTACTTTAGAAAGATGTTGAAATTTTGTAGTTGTAATAAGGAATTTGGACTTAGAACCGATCAACCATTGCCAGAGGATTGTGTCTAGTGAATGGGCAATCGGAACTCGAAGCCAAAAATCGTGGAACTCTCTACCTTACATAATTCGGGATAGTCAAAGGCCCTGGAAGAAGATCACTGGTTTGGCCAGTCTACTACAGAGATGTACCGGGCTATAGTAAATAAAGTTTTTATAGCTAACCCGATAGCCAACGTCTGTTGAACGTATAAGGCACAAAAGAGAAAGATTATTTTAAAGAAGTCGGAAAATGCACAACTTTGAAAAATCATATCAATAAGTTTGCAAACATTTTTAAATACTAGTATAAGACTAAACGGTTGATGTATAAAGTGCTCTTGAGGTGAATTTTCACAAGAATGGCACTAACATAAAATATTGATTATTACTATTTTTCACCGCTAGATGCGTCCCCAGGTAGCGGATAGGGGAAAGCTCGCCAGATATGGAGGGTAGGAGGGAAATAAAATACCTCTCGCAGACCAACAGGCAGTAGCGGCTGACCCATAATGAGCGGCTACAAACAGCGTCTGTTCCCTGTGTCAAGGGCGGCTGATTTAAAAACTCACCAACCCGCCTGGCAAGCGGGGTGTTTTAATGCCAAACCCCTTTCAAATGAAACTACAAGATGGACTCCCAGAATTCTGAAATGGAGACCTTGGGAAAATAAAAGAGGCATCGGAAGACCTCAAAAGAGATGGGCCGACGATATAGCCGCTGTGGGGGGAAGAAATGACTGCAACTAGCAAATAACAAGGAAGGATGGAAGGGTATGGAAGGGTCCTACATCCAGCAGCAGCTGGATGAAGGCTGAGAAAGAAGAGAAGAAGAAGATGAAGAATTTGTCATTACTCGGTGATCCCATTGTAGTGTTTATGATAAAAATAGTTTCTTACCTAGACTGTGTAATCCCTCCATTGTGGTGACTTCTTGCCTGAGAACTTGCAAGAGAGTGATGACATCGACAATGTCCATGTCGAAGAACATCCCGTTGACAAAAAGTGCTGCATCTGTGGGATGAACATTCAACGCGGTGGCAAACATTTCCTGGTTGTTTTTAATCTCCTCTTTCAGTTGTGGACTAACGGGTATCCTCACCAGATTGTTGGCCTGAAAATAATGATTGCATGATGAGGACCTCCAAAGTCCAAAAACATATTGTCACGTGTCGTGGTTGCGGGAGGAATGAATGAAAACACTGGAAATTAGTTAGCGGTTTATTAATTAATGATTAATTAACTATTCAATGTGCAAAGTCACGTAAAAAGAATTAAACTTAACATTATTTTTTTAATTATTTTGCAATATATCACTCGTAAATAAACACGCTAGAATATTCCATTCTTGCATGTTTGCGTTATTTATCGCATCGTAATTCACGACTGGCGCCCACTTTGCACTGAATCCACCTCTCAAACACGACAACTCTGCTGCGCCGCGGCCGACGCCGTATTTATACCCGAAAATGCTAGTATTTTCGTACTTTCTAGATTTTTCTAGTATTTTCTCGTTGCTTCTCGGTTTGTGGCTGTCTGCATACATAATACTTACATCTAATTTACAACTACAAAATTATAGAAAATTGATTAACAATTTCAACCCTAATCCAAGGCATAAAACAGGCTGAATTTAATGTATTTTTCTGACCATAAGATGCACTTTTTTATTCTGAAAATTTAACCAAAAATTATATTTTGAACTTTTATTTACGACAATTGCAAATCTGTAATAAATATGTTGCAAGAAAAAAAAATTCAGAGGGATTCCTATTAAAATGAATAGCGGATTACCATAAATCACATTGGGAATTTTAAAAGAACCATAAAAATAATACAAAACAAAACTAAACAATACAAAATAAAACAAAATGTAGAATTGAAAAATGTGAAATCTCTTATTAAAAAAAACACCAGTGTACCTGCATGGGGAAATTCTGCGCTATGTTGGTAAAGTGAGCGAGTGCTTCGTGTGGTGCCGCGGCCATGACACTTTCAGCGGCTTGCAGTGACAGCTCTTGAAACTGCCATACCTTCAGGGGAGCCAATTCCGACTCCTGGTCCAGTAGGTGCTTCTTGAAGCGATCCAGTGAGCCGCGGAAGTCCGGGAACAGGTTCCTAAAAAGGCAAAAGATTTTAATTAGTTAATTTTTAATATTTAAAAAATACAACTGTTTCTTTGACTTGTTCAGCTGTTACTTATTACCATGCAATTAATGTAAAGTAATAACATGATTGTTATAAAACAGTAAGAATACTGATGCGACACGCATTCATGGCACAACAATAAATATTTTTTTCTAATGGGATAAAAAAGTTGAATTAAAAGGGGGTTGATTGCAAAGAAAAATTAGATTATTTGCATGTCTGATTGAATTATATAAGTACTAACTTGAGCCTGCCGAAATTGAATCCTTCAATGACATTACTCGGATCGTTCTCATCTTCCACAGACTCCTCCGACTCGGAGCCCTCGCCTGCTCTTTCTGATTCGTCAGGAGCTGTGTCATCCTGGCTCTTATATTCCGTTGATTTGAGCTGCAGTTCTACGCCATAACCCGACAAACGCAGGCGGCGGGGTTGACGGTTCTGGAAATTTACAGAATAATATGCAGACTTCTGCAGGGATTGTCATAAAATTATGAGAAATATAAATGATTACAAAAATTATGTTTACCTTAATGTACCACCGCACCACATAATCGATTCTTCCGAGCTGCGCTTGTTTGGCTAGTTGGCTGTGCAGTACGGCGAACTCCCGGCTTCCTAGTTCTCCGTACAGGACAGCTGTCACGGAGCGATTAGCCGATCCGGGGTAGTGATGATCGACTTGATACGTTTCTATCTTAGAGTCGACCAGCTGAGGGAAAAATATATTTTGATTAAAGATTTCACCCAACTGACTAAAATTGTTATTTGCTAATTAATGCTTAAGATTTTCTTTTGCAGTGAGGAACCTTGACTTATTAGCATAATTCGTTCTGTACACATGCTAATATCTCGAAATGTCTAAATGATGTTTCATCTGTCATTGTCAAATTGACTTATCTATGATTATGTCCTATTTGTGTTATCCTTTAATTGAGGGAGACATTTAACTATTTTTTTGTATTTCATCTTATCAAGCAATTGTGTCTCCCTGTTGGATGACCGAATTAAATAAAAAAAAATAAAATAAAAAAAATAAAATAAAAAAAAATGCTTGAATGTCAAAGCAATTTTCCCCATAGTAAAATAAAGGAAACTCAATTAATTTGTTCCAAGATCCAAGAATATTCATGTCGAAATAATTGATACAAAATATATATATTATACATTTTTTAATATTTAAATTTATAATAAAAAATGTAATTAAATTTATTTATTATCCGTATTGGAATCACTGATATTCGTTGCTGATGGCTCAATAAAAAAAATTTACTTTTGCGGAACTTTACCCAGGAATCTATTCATTTTAACTTCAGGTGAGTAGAGACTCTTCGGTACATTTTGATTTTTTCCCATTTTTTCCACCTTTTTCCTGCGCTTTTTTGCAGTATTCTCTGCAAGTATAAGCGGTAAAAATATTTTGTGAAAAAATTATTAAAGGTAAACAATTTTTGGGTGACAGTTTAGTACATTTAATTTTTTTCTTTCTCTTCGATAGGAAAGAATCCAGACAAAATATGTAAAAAAATCGTAATGATTTTTTTACATATTTTGTCTGTTTAACAAAAATTTGAGATTTGAATCAGTGAAAAGATAGACAATCACATAGTGCATACAATCTAATTTTTAATTGTATAATTATTTAATTGTATAACTATTTTGTAAATTACGCCTGTTTCAACACAAATTCGTCCAGTGAGACAGGCATAGTACAACTCAAATTGTAAACTATATGTTGTATAGTTCACAATTTGGGTTGTACTATGATTACTATATGGTTGTACTATGTAAAGAAATAAAATAAATAAATAAAATAAAATATTATAAGTATTCATTATATTTTTTATTAAATTTATTTGTACTAAGTATAAACATGTTGGTTTTGTCACTTTAGAGATATCTTGTTCTGAGATTACACACATTTAGGTTGTAAGTAGAATTTCAGCCAAAACAGCCGAGTTAATTATGTATATAGGTACCTGCTCAAATGTACAGCACCTAAGCCTTACTTAGGATTAGGTTTTGTAAATTTAAAAGAAACCCTACATATCCATAAAAGTTTATAGAATGGCTTCACTTATGCCCACAGCTGAAACTACAACAATTTGTGTGTGATAATTTCATGGCTGATATGAGAATAAAAAAATAATAAAAATTAAAAATATGGTGATCTGGGGCTACAGTGTGAATAAGACCTAAAGCAGGTCTACCAATCGGAGGTTTTACCCATAACGGAACCAAAGAGAAGAATGAACGGGCGGTGCGTAGCTCACGCCGCTCGTCTGCATCATTCCTTCCGCGGCCATTCATTTAGCTTTAAAACTTCCACTAACATAATACAGTAAAACTCCATTAATTCGAAACCCGATAATTCGAAATTTGCCATAATTTGAAATTTTTCAAATCCGCAATTTCCAAAATATTAACTTCATAGTAGATTAACTCCGATAATTCGAAAACCCCGGTAATTCGTAATAATTTTTTGCCTCTTTGTCATAAATCTATATTATAAACTCACAATGAATTGCAACTGTTTTTTACACAATTATTTTAAATTCACCCTTAAAAACTTGACACAATACCTAATGTTATTTGTGCAGAAAAACTTTGAATACATCTACCAAATCAATTTTTTTTTTGTCTAGTTGTTGTCCGGTACAAAGATTTTTAATTCATCACAAATAAAAAATTCGAAACCTGAAAAAAAAATATGCAAATTCATCGCAGAATAATCGGTCGTATGCCGGAGTGTAGATCTACGCAACTATTTTTGTGCCCTCTGTATGCCGGAGCTGAGGTCAGCGCACTCTAGACATGTACGCGAATTTGGCCTATTTTACCTCTGTTTGTAGGTTTTGAAAGCTTTTTATTGGTTATATCTCAAGTTTTTGAATGAATGAACGAGTTCTATTCGTCAAGTAACCTCATTGGCAGCGTAAACCGGACAAAAAAATCATTCCAAATGTCATCTCCAAACCGCGCAATAATTGTGTTATTTATCTGTTAAAAGAGTGCTTTTTTTAATAAAAAAGTGCTAAAATTAAGTATTGTTAAATCCTTTATATATTTAAAATGAAAATATTAAAATACAATATCTTTAGTGTTATTGCTTCCACAGTTTTATTCGATAAACATTTCTGACAGTAAATTTTGTTACTTATTTTCATAATTAATGAATAAGTAATTATTATACAATTATTGAAGTATAAGTAAATATTGAAGTATGTATATTGAGAAATCAGAAGCTGCAACTTTTTAGCGATTATTGTTGATTTTTACATGAATATACCCATAACAAAAGTGTCTAAAAAACAGCGATTGTGTGCGAAATTGCGCAGCAGACAGGGTACATTCCGCGTTACGTACGGACGCATACGACCAGTTAAAGAACATAATTCTATTAATGTACATTTACATACATCTTTTGCCAATTAACCGATTCATGGGACATTACAATAAAAAAGATTCGTAAAATTTACCTCCTTAACAATATCCGGTATCTCATCCGCTGAGCACACCAGCTCGCCTCCGATGTCCACCAGAGCGGAGCATTCTTTCCTGCCAGCCCCCCTCTCCAGCGCCATCTGCCCGAACATCTCCACCAGGGGAGAGTCAATGTGCAGGGACAGTCCGAGCTTCATAACCTTCACTCTCGCCGGCGATAGCAGCCCCGAGGCCACTCGGATGGCCTTGTCATATTTGGCTTTGTCCGTCTCTGTATTTAAACAAGTACATACCTGGTGTTTAACATACTAATTTACCTATATCAGCAACGGTGTCAGTTGCGATTGAGTAAAAAGTATATCGGTTGTTGAAATTTTTAAACGGCTTTATAATTACAGCATTTTGCATCAAAGCTAATCTCTGACCATTGAATTATCATGAACCATGCATAGAATTAATAACAATAAGAATAAATAGCCACACATAATACATGAATTTTATTGTTAGGTAGCAGGCACAAAACCAGTAATGAACGACTCTGAAAGAATGACTATGAACTATATCACCATTATCCTCAGACCGCAATGATATTTTTATAAAAAGATTGGCAATCTTCTGCCCTCGTATTAAGTATAATTTCCTTTGGAAATTTGTGGTACGATGATACAAATAAAAACTGTCAATGCTACTCAAAAATTCTGAATCGAGGCGCGTCATTCGAACTGAAGGGCCATCATCATCATTTGGCCTCGACCAACAAAGAAAATAATGATCAGTATTGATGAGTATTTGAATTGTCATTGAATACATATTTGTATTAACCTCATTTTGACATCCATGTAAAAATGGATGTGAAAATGAGGGTGGACCACAGACCACCAAAATATATAGACATGGAAATGGACGGTGTTTTAAATGTGTACAAGAGGGGACATTCTTCCGCTGTGACCCAAATTCCTCGCCTAAAGGAGTTTAGTTAATTTCTGTAAAATCTTATACTCTGTGAGATAGACAGATCACAGGATATGAAAACGAGGTTAATAAATTTTTACAATAAAAACTAACTTACTAACCATCACGCTGTTTCCCCGCAGGAGTAGGCAGAGGATAGAATTACATATTCTTCTATCTTGGCACACCACTTCTGCTTCAGCTACATTCATACATCTTCGCATGCATGCTCTACAGTTGTCGAGACTTTTAACAGGGCCATCCTCCAATATATTTGTAGAATCTGAACATGCCGAGTCTTTCGCAGACGCCCTCTATTCCTGATGCCTTCAGCACTCACCCCATATATTTTCTTAACCATCCTTTCCTCGCTCATACTTTCTACATGACCAAACCATCTCAGCACTCCTTTCTTAATTCTGTCTACCACGCTATAGCCAGCATTACCACACAGGCGTCTTAGTGACCGCGTTTCTACCGCATTCAGTTGACTTTCATTCCTTTTTTGCCAATTCCAGGATTCACTTCCACACATCAGGGTTGGCACTAGAACAACATTATGTACCACTATAGACGTACCAGTATAAATTGGCGGGCGAGGGAGGGCGTCCCTGTCGCGTAACATAAGTTGCCAGGGTGTAATTTTATTACACAATACATAATGTACAGAATGTCCGGAGACCGGTGTCAGAGCCTTTAATAGAAATTTGGTCAGGCAACACTAAAGATACGAACCAGTAATGGCGACCGCTCTATCTGTCAACCTGTCAAACGGTAATATCAGTCAATTATTTGCTTTTTCAGCTTCGCAAAACATTAATACTTCATTGGCAATTGTTCTTGCACCATCCCAGACTGTTTTGGATATTTTGGACATAATAATTCAGTGTATATTGGTAATTAAGATGTCACAGCTCCCGAGCAAATACGAAATTGAAGTGAATGACAGGACGAGGTGTTACCACCGGGTGCGGGCGGGGCAGGTTTTAGTTCCAAAGTTACCTCACGCCAATTTACATTGGACAAGCAATAGTCTTGCTTCTTTTGACAGATTCTTATTGGCCATAATGGCATTCAGAGTAAAATTTACAAATATTAAATGACAACTCAAATACTCATCAACAGTGATCAATGCCACCTAGTGATTGATAAATTTGAAATTTCTTAAATCTAATCATATCTGCAAACAACCGGCTCTTAGTAAATAACTCGCGCTTTATTACAAGACATTTTTATTTAAGAGACTCAATGTGGAACAAGATTTCAAAAAATGTCTGTGTATACATATAATGTACTGTCTGTATAAATAAAAAAAAAACTAACCCATAAAAACCAAGTTTTTATTATACTCCCTTTCTCATTTACTAGTAGAAACAGGTTTGGCGCTTAACCTACGCGTTGGGCTCGAGTCCGGTGACGCTACGAAAGGGAGTAACAAAAATTTTCGAAAAATCTAAAATTATACTATAATTATTAAATTTTTTAAACAAAAATTTGTTAGATCATTTTTATTGTCACCACGAGTTTGTTCGACAGACAAGCAAGCAAGCAGACACTACGAGTTAAAAGAAAGGGAGTAAAAAATATAAAAATTACTAGGGGAATTATTTATGCGACAATAAATTAACTGCACTACAACTTCTCTAAGACATACGCGAGGGAAGACAGTCTTCCGCTGTGACCCAATCCGCTCTTCTAATGAAAGGGGTTTAGTTCATCTCTACACAATTTTATAATCTGTGGTGTCATCTATATTTAGGTTTTTCAAAATTTTTAAAAATATATTTGCTGAAGAAGTTTCAGCAGCATTTTCATTGGAGTTTCATTTAATTTGAGTGACAGGTCAATCAGACATATTTGTGCCTACATTTGTATGAATGAGCCAAACTCAAAATCGCTCTCATTCCAAAATTATAAAACAATAATGCACAATTTTGGTCACATTTACCCAGATCAACAAGCGCTGGAGACAGCCCGTTGATGCCTTCGACGAAGGACCAAAACAAGTCCGGGCTTTCTTCCGCCAAGTACTCGGCCATCTCCAGCACGACAGGCGCCACGGCCCATTTGGCGTTCAGCAGGGTCGTCACCGACTTGGCCTTCTTGTCCTGCCGCCTCGGCTCGGTGGCGTCCAGCGACAGCGGTAAGAAAATTACACCGAGCACCAGAAGCCACGCAAAGGTAAATAGTGCCTTCATCGCGGCGACCTGAAACACAAACATATCACCGCGTGTCAGGATGCTTTTAGCGCCGATTCACACAACACAGTTCATATTCACGAACCAAGTTCAAGGAAAAAAACAAGTTTAATTCAGGAATAATCTGCGATAAATACTGCATACATTTGACGTAGGAAAACCGACATAACCAAAAAAGTTACATAAAACAGATTAGATTCTAAATTTGATAAAACAAAAGACAAAAAATTACGCAGGTCTAATTATATATTCCCTTGTAAACTAGTATAAATTCGCAAGTAATGATTTTCTATTTTAATGAAAGAATTACAAACACACTTTATTAGTAGTCACCGCCAACAACTGTCACCGACACAAAAGCAACCAATGACAGCTAAACACGGCTGATAAGACATAAACAAGCTAAATTCTTATAGTCGCGTTCATATATTGAAATTATTGCTTTCAGCAACTTTGTAATAAGTTTATACCAATCGTATCACATGACTTTCCGATTATAAAACT
>JADDOH010016457.1:0-14523 GCA_016648135.1 Agrypnia vestita
TTTACAAAATGAAAAACTTGAAATATCGCGTTATTTACAAGTACGAGTTCCACCGTGGCACCAGTGCTGCAGAAACGGCTCGAAGGATTAATGATTTGTATGGCGACGGTGCCGCAAAAGAAAACACAGTGCGTTTTTGGTTCCAACGTTTTCGTTTTGGAAATTTCGACCTGCAGAACAAGCCCCGTGGACGGCCGGAGACCAAAGTTGATAATGAAGAATTGAAGGCTATTGTGGAAGCGGGTCCATCGCAAACC
This sequence comes from Agrypnia vestita, assembly GCA_016648135.1. Taxonomy (NCBI): domain Eukaryota; kingdom Metazoa; phylum Arthropoda; class Insecta; order Trichoptera; family Phryganeidae; genus Agrypnia; species Agrypnia vestita. The sequence continues at coordinate 258 of JADDOH010016457.1, forward strand.
ACATCCGAGTTAGCTGCAGGCTGCGGTGTTAGTGATAAAACTGTTTTAAACCACTTGAAGCAAATTGGTAAGGTGAAAAAGCTTGAAAGGTGGGTACCTCACGAATTGAGTGAAGCAAATCAACAAATGCGCGTTGACTGCTGCGTTGCATTACTCAACCGGCACAATAATGAAGGGATTTTAAATCGAATCATTATCTGTGATGAAAAGTGGATCCTGTACGATAATCGGAAGCGCTCATCGCAATGGCTGAACCCTGCCGAACCAGTCAAACCATGCCCCAAGCGAAAATTGACTCCAAAAAGTTACTTGTGAGCGTTTGGTGGACTAGTGCTGGTGTCGTTCACTACAGTTTTCTTAAATCTGGCCAGACGATTACGGCAGATGTCTATTGTCAGCAACTGCAAACCACGATGGAAAAGCTAGCTGCTAAACAACCGAGGCTGGTTAATCGCTCTAGGCCACTGCTGCTTCATGATAACGCTAGACCACACACTGCACAACAGACGGCTACCAAATTAGAAGAGCTTCAATTGGAATGTCTAAGACATCCACCGTACTCTCCGGACCTTGCCCAAACAGATTACCATTTTTTTCGAAATTTGGATAACTTCTTGCAAAGGAAAAAATTCAACTCCGATGGGGCAGTCCAAACCGCCTTCAAAGATTTTATTGATTCCCGTCCGAATGGTTTTTTTAGTAAGGGGATCGATGAACTACCTATGAGATGGCAAAAGTGCATAGATAGCAATGGTACATACTTTGATTAAATAAATATATTATAATAAAAAAAAATCGAATTTATGTTCCTCCGATACTAAACGCCAATTTCATATGTAAGGACCTAATATATAGAATAATAAAATATAGAATAAGACAAGATAAGATAATAATAAACTAATATAAAATATAATATACTAAGATAAAGTAAGGATAATATAAATATACTATGCTAAAGCAAGAGAAATTATAAAATAACTATAAAATAATGATGTATATATGAGATGTTATGTAGTAAGATAATATAAAATAATAATGAGAAATAATATATAATATAATACACTGAAATAAAATAAAAATAATGTAAAATGTAGTAAACTAAAAGGAGAATATAAATAAAATAATATAGAATATAATATACCAGCATAAGATAAAAATAATATAGAATATACTATACTAAAATACTAATAGATATAAAATAAAATAAAATACTTATACTAAAGCACTAATAAAGTCTTGAGGAGAGTTTGTGTCTTAGTAACTTTTCCACAATCACGGATTATGGAAAATCGAGGGTTATCCCAATACCAAAGATTAAAAATACTAAAAAATGTGAAGAATTTAGACCAGTAAATACGCTTCCAAAGAATGAACAGATACTAGAATATATTATAAAATAAATAAAAAATATATATATAATTATAAAATAAAATAAAAATAATAGCTTGTTTACTATTTAGAAAGAGAAAATATGCTATGTGAGGAACAATGTGGATTTAGAAGTAAACACTCTTGTGAAATGGCTCTAAATTTAGTACTGGAAGATTGGAAAGAGGATACGGATAAAAACAGATTTCTCATTGCTGTATTCCTGGATTTCAAAAAAGCGTTTGAAACTATAGATCGAGAAATTATATAGAATTTTTTTTTCTATAATTGGAATAAAAGAAAGTGCTTTGAAATGCTTTATTGTATAGACTACTTAAATAATAGATATCAAACTACAAAAGTTGGTGATATAGTATCTGACCCAATCCTTATATCTTTAGGTGTTCCACAAGGCTCAATTCTAGGACCAATATTATTCATAATTTACATTAATGATATAGTGAAAATACTTAAATATTGTAAAATTCGACTATTCGCCGATGATGCACTAGTATACATATCAGGAGACAATTACATAGAAATCATTAACAAACTAAACCATGACCTAAATCAAATATCAATATGGCTGAAAATAAATAAATTGAAATTAAATATCAACAAAACAAAAGTAATTAACACAGGAAATAAGAGAATACCAGATGCACCAACAATAATTATCTATGGGGAAGCAATCAAAGAAACAACTGATATAAAATACTTGGGAATAATTATAGACAATAAATTAAACTTTTCATTGAACACTAATTATGTAACAAAAAAAAATATTAAAACGAATTTCATTCTTGGGAAGAATCAGAAGATATATCAAAACAGATTCGTGCAAAAATATATATAACGCAATAATAGTCCCCCACATTAATTACTGCAGCAGTATACTATTTCTGGCTAATAAAGAAGAATTGAAAAAATTAACAATACTCCAAAATAAAGCATTAAGAATTATACTAAAAAGAAATCGATACACAAGAATCAAATTGATGTTAGAAAGTCTACAAATAATGACATTTAGACAAATAATTAAATTTAATGTACTTCTATTTACTTGTATACAAAATTGTTAATGGACGCAACAATACATTTGAATTAGTAGAAAAATAAGAGAAAACCAACATGAACATGACCATTGTACAAGAAAAAATATGAAATAAGATTGCCATTCAGAAAGAAATAAGATCACAAACTTCTGTGATGTACAGTGGGATGAAGTTGTATATGAATCTGCCAGAGGATATTACAGATGAAAAAAAGATTAAAATTAAAAAAAAAAAACTAATAAGGTTTGTGATGCATACTTTTGTTTAGAAATTGATATAATGATATTTTACAATGTATATATTAGGAAATATATATGTTATTATATTACCTATTTTAAGAATAAAAAATAAAAATAAAGTACTACAATTAGTTCATTTCATGTAGTTTTTACTATAAATGTAGTGTACCTACACTTTCTAGTCTTTAAACTGGTGAACGTGTGCGTGAAATGTAGTTTTTCCCTTCGCTATTAGATAGAGTCGAAGAGATCGATCACGGGATTCGCACAGGTCTGAGACCTCCCAGACGGCCCGATCCTCGATAAACCTCTACCAATGTGTGACATTTGACATCTCACATTTAAAATTTCAATTGGGCAGCGATAGAAATTAAACTCACATTTAAAAAAACTAATAGCCTATAGTGTAAATAATTATTAGTAAATACAAGTAAAAAAAATCTATGTGATTTTCTTTATTATTGAATTTTGCAGCACTGTGAGCTGTCATTAAATCATGGCAATGTCGATAAAACAGTTTACTATTATATTGAAGAATTTAGGCTCGGTTGCGCCAGCAGAAGTAAATTTGGTTCGAGTAACATTGACCCGAGTAACTTTTTTTACCCTCAGCTCAGAGTAAACTCGATTTCGGGTTGCACAAACAGCTTTTTTACCGCTGTCAAACCAATCATAAGGCTAATAGGGTGCCAAGCGGAATAAACCTCAAATACCGCATTTGTCTATGGAATTTGATTTATTTCAGTTTTTCACCACTGGCAATACGTACTTTTGCGGTTCAAAACCAGTTCAAACAAATCACTTTATTCTATAAAACAAACCAAACAAACGTCAAACCATCGCTAAAATAACGCGAAATTAAAAGATTCATTTTAATATTTACAAATTTCAATACGAAAATGACAGCGACAAAATTCAAATGACAAGTACCTATATGGATAAATGTCACATTTTCAAATCAGCTGTGAGAGGACGGCCATTTTTTTTACCAACGTTTTTACCTTTACCCATCTATCTTGGAGAGTAAAAAAAAGTTACTCAGATGTATGTAATACTTAGGCCCGGTTGCGCCATCTAAAGTAAAGGTAAAGTTTTAGTAAAAAAGTTACTTGAGTAACGTTTTTTACTAAAACGGGTTGCGCCATCTATGGTAAAAATATTTAACTCGCCAAAGTACATACATCTGAGTAACTTTTTTTTTACTCTTCAAGATAGATGGGTAAAGGTAAAAACGTTGGTAAAAAAAATGGCCGTCCTCTCACAGCTGATTTGAAAATGTGACATTTATCCATACAGGTACTTGTCATTTGAATTTTGTCGCTGTCATTTTCGTATTGAAATTTGTAAATATTAAAATGAATCTTTTAATTTCGCGTTATTTTAGCGATGCTTTGACGTTTGTTTGGTTTGTTTTATAGAATAAAGTGGTTTGTTTGAACTGGTTTTGAACCGCAAAAGTACGTATTGCCAGTGGTGAAAAACTGAAATAAATCAAATTCCTTAGACAAATGCGGTATTTGAGGTTTATTCCGCTTGGCACCCTATTAGCCTTATGATTGGTTTGACAGCGGTAAAAAAGCTGTTTGTGCAACCCGAAATCGAGTTTACTCTGAGCTGAGGGTAAAAAAAGTTACTCGGGTCAATGTTACTCGAACCAAATTTACTTCTGCTGGCGCAACTAGTCGTTAAAAAAATATTGAATTTTGACCCACTTTGAGCTGTTGGTAAATAGTTTTGACCGTGTCGATAAAACAGTGTACTATGATACTAACGAATTTGGTGGAAAGAATTTTCACAAAGAAAATCCGATAATTTATCGAAAATTGATGCCTTTAAATTTTTTTATTCTTATTTTGGCTTTATTTTTCAGTTTTCAGGAATGAATTTCTACATTTGGATATCATACAATATCTACAAAACTTTTCCCCATACATTATGGACGCACTATACAAAAAAGCCAACTAATAAATACGCGAATGTTCTGTTACGTGTTAAACGTCAGATTGACATAAAAATTGATGCATGGCGTCACTTGCGAAAATAAGCGTTTTGGCGGGAGTTTAAATCGTTTTTTAATGTTTATGTACATATTTAAAAAAATCTTTTTCATAAACGTATTTTCTAAACCAAAATTAATATTTTTCTGTTAAAAAAAGCGAAATTGGGTTATAGGGTTATTACATTTATGGGTTAGAATACCACAACGAGTAACTTTTCTCTCCAATGATATTTGCGGTACGAAAATTTCAGTCAGTCCACAAAAAAAAAACATTAAAAATAAATCTGTCATCTGTCAAACAAGTTTTCTCCTATCTGTGTACCTACGTGCCATCTTTTTGTTAACTTTGACCCCGTAAAGACTGATCTTACATTTTGTCTATATTCTGTGATCTTACAGTATAACAATCAATTCTGTGATAACAATTAACAATGGCTGCTGTAATACCGGTTGTTACAAAAATTTCATCCAGAGTTATAAGAATTTTGGGATGTAATCCTGGTCCTATGACATTACAGGGAACAAATACTTATCTTATCGGAACTGGCAAAAGGTATACCGAAATATATAATAAAAAATCATGAATGTATATTACAAATTACACAATGATGGGTTGTGATTGCTTTTGGATCTGATAATACTTCATTAAAAAAAAGATTTAATATCCAGTTTTTGTTAAAAAAAATTCAAGAACACAATACTGGATTTTATCCCCAGGGGGACATCATTAATCAAGATATATTTTAGAGATATATCGTAGAGACAAAGCTATTTATTTATTTTTTATATGGGAAAGTAGGTATGAGTTTTTTTATGTTCATGGGGCATACAGCCTATCGTACAGCTGACTTAAGTTATCACTTTACACAATTTAATGTTCACCGATTTCACCCGTGATGGACTACCACATCTGTCATATTTTTGGAAGTTGCATATGCGAGTTGTATTTTACTACCGCGATCTGTGGTTGAAAATTTGTTATCCCCGTAAACCAGTATAGATTTCGCTGTTGATAATGAGATATGCACCAAGGCCCATCAGCTTTCATTCGTAAAAAAGTATTTTCATGCTGGATATAACAATGAAGAAGCTTAACCCCCGGTGTGCCGCTACGTGGCAAATGATGTTTCCATTGTCTGACGCGCTAAATAATACAGGAAAGCGCTATTTTTACTTGATTGTTTTTTTATTAAAATTTGTGGTTAGATGCCACTAATTTAAAATTTTTTTTTCTTAAAGGTACGTAACGAAGGTTTTTATTAGTACTTGTTTTATCACATTACCACCGTACATTTTTATACTATAACAATTTCTTTCGACTTATCATATTAAGTATTGCCTTCAATGTTCCCTGTAAGGTGTGCGCGCGTTTTTTTCCCTCGTGTTTTACCCTCCGCACAGTCAACATCATCTCTTAAAAGACTGATAAAAAATACCTTCGGGAACGGTGGTGTGACACAGTGTTACATGATTAAAAATCGACATACTTTTTAATATGTGGTAAAAAAAATATATTTTCAATACAGATAACACTTTTTAAAGGTCCCTTTATATAATTATGTAAGGTAAACATACATATTTGCATTATTTTAGTAAATTATAGGGCCATTGAATCTTCTAGGGCCGGTTCATTAGTGTGTGTATTCTGTTTAAAAAAGTAGGTACAATAGAAATGCGACAAAATTCGGAGAAAGATTTTTTTACGTAGTTGAAAATTTAATAAGAATAATTTTTAATAAAAGTGAAAATACTAAATTTTTATAAATGTTTATTTTGAAAAAAAAAACCACAACATACAAATATATATATTCAATATAAATAAAAAGAAAATTCTACAAGTTTAGTGTTTAATATATTATATCAACGAATATTTTTTTATTTTTTATTTATTTCAACAATTATCTTTGTTAGTGTTGTTTTTTTATAAAATCACTGTGATCAATAAATACCCTAAAAATATACATTTGTATATTTTTAGGGTATTTATTGATACAAAAATTGTATGTGTGTTGTGGGGTGTAAATTTATCGCACCGCCACTGCACAGATGCATCGAAGATCCACACACAATAGAAAAATTAAACGTTGATTGCTTTACCCAAGGAAAACGGTTATAAAATAAAATACTGAACTTACATTGGGGTTTTGTTTGTTTTATTTCATATTTCGATAGATTTTGCAGCCAAGGTACAAAAACAATGTATTATAATATCAATAAACTGAATAAAAAACATATTTGAAAATGAGCATCATTGCGAGCGCGGATCCGCTTAATGAGGCAAGATGATTTGAACACAAATTTAGAGTGAACCAAGATTTATTGAAAAGATAACTTTCCATAATCTACGAAACAAATTCTTTCATACGATATATGTTTAGCAATAAATGTGAAATAAAAAGATAACAATAACTGAAAACAAGACTCACGCACTACCAATGGACACAGAACTTTTGTGTAAATTTATTCAAAGATTTATGTCATTTTTGAAAAAGTCTTATTATAAAAATACAAAATAAACAACAACTTAGGCACCTTTATCAGCAATTACTTCAATAAACAATGAAAAACCGTCGCACACCTTTCGCGGCGATCATAGAAAAAAATGGGTTACTTTTAATACATTCTAAGAATGAATTTTAACTAATTTTACACTGTTCTGATTGGTTGAGAATCTTCGTTCGTTCAGTAAGAATACACGCGAAGGGATTTTGAACTTTATTCCGTAATATTATAATAGGTAAACAGAAAAAAATTTACGGAGGTAGCGCGGATCCGCATTCCGGCCTACCAAAGGTTAATTATGGACTCTCCAACTCCAACTCTCCAGAGTCAGCTAAGTCAAATATCTGAAAATCAACAATACTAATGCTTCGATTGTCTTTTTTAGACGGATTTTATTAGATGCTGGTGATGAAAATGTTCCCAAATATGTTTCGTCGTTAATGAATGTCATAAAAGATGAAAATGTAAATCTAGAACACATTATTATAACTCACTGGCATCACGATCATATTGATGGCGTTAAAGACATTTTTAAATATCTTCCATGTAAGTTCATCTATTCTTAATATATGCTCTCCTTTTGTTTTAATATTAATTGGCAGCAAGTTTGATGAATTAATCCAATGTCAAAGCAAAGAAATAGTAGGAGGGAAAAAATTACGGTGTTTAAAAAAAATATAAGTAGTAAAACAATATTATTACAGTTTCATTGTCAAAAGTGAACATATTAACAATGATCTAGCTATCTAATGATTTTTACAGCTGATTGCAAAGTATGGAAACATCGACGTAGTACAGAAGATGGCCGTGATGATCAACTTCCAAAATCTATCCAACTAAATTGGCTCCACGATTGTCAGGTTATAGAAGTTGAAGGAGCTACTCTGGAAATTTTTCACACTCCGGGACATACTACGGACCATGTAGTTGTAGGATTGAAAGAGGAATTGGCTTTGTTTAGTGGAGATTGTATTTTGGGTGAAGGAACTGCAGTATTCGAAGATCTTTACAGTTATATGAATAGTCTGGCTAAGATCCTCGATTTAAAGCCCACAGTCATATATCCAGGTCATGGAAACATTATTGAGGTATGTTATTACGATACATGTACCCAGATGAGACTTGTCTCAACCTTTACTGCTAAATCTTTGAGACAAGGTATCAAAAGGTACCTGCGTACTGACGCCATTAATTACTTCTTCATTAAATCAAGAATAATAATATATTTTTGTTGCAGCTTTTTGATAAATGAAAACTAACATATTAATGGTTTGATTTTATAGAATCCAATTGAGAGAATAGAGTATTACATAGCTCACAGAAATAAGAGGGAGCAGCAGATATTAGAAGTTCTAAAAGGCACATCCAGTTCAATGACAGAGATGGAGCTAGTAGAAATAATCTACAAAGAAACTCCCAAAGAGTTATGGCCTGCAGCAGCATTTAATGTCAATCATCATCTGAAGAAGCTCACCAAAGAAGAAAAAGTATTAGAAATAATTGAAAATGATGAATGTAGATGGCAGATTATAAAAGGCCAATCATCTTTATAATTACAGTCGTCATTCTCTGTAACGAAATCTGGTACCGAGCAATTTTTCAATTATAGGGAGTTTTCTTTATAAAGAGTGAGGAACAAAATTAACTTGTATCTGTGAAAGTAGAACATAAATAATTTATTTTTCTATTAAGACTATTGTATTACATTAGTTATAGCTAATTAACTTTTATAAATTAAAACTTTAACAAGTTAGTCAACTTTGTTTACAGCTTCTGATATTCCAAAATACTGCATTTCTAATCTTTTAATCTCTTGGAACTTCTTTAATTGACCCATCTTTGTGAATTAAAAAAAACTAATTAATTTGGCCGCATTTAAAACTTGGTTCATGCTGGGGGACTGGGTTCCTCTGTTTTTTTCCCTTGATGTCTGTGATGTACTCTTTCATGTGTTTGCCATCCACACACTACTCGTTTTTAAATTTGAGAGTCCTGTTTGGTATACTTTTTAAAAAGAATCCAGTCTCATCTGCATTCAAGATAGTAATGAAGAGAGTACCTCATGGTCAACTCCAGCCATACCTTCTCCAGCAAGCCGTGGATGATGTTACTGTCGATATCGATTGGCTCTAGCAAATATTTCGCGTGTCTGGTGGCAAGAAAATTCCAAGGACTCAAGATGTGCCCTTTTCGTAAGTGTACTCTATGGAGAGTGAGCCATCTCGTTAGAGAGCAAATTAATACATGGGTACTCATGTTCAATTCCAGTTCATTTTTACATTATAGAGAGCTTTTCACTGTAGGGAGTTTCATTACAAAGAGTGACAACTGTATATGAAAATATATAAAAAAAAAATAACAATAAAAATAAAACCACAAATATTTCTTATTATATAAATTTTATTTTAAATAACACCGATCATTAATTAATGATTATGAATATATTTGTCATCTTTTGCAAAAAATAAAGGTTTGCATTTATTTGAAAATGTGAAGTGTCAAAATCCATCGTTTCAACTGTAATATGACTGTAGCTGGGACGTTAAAATGACAGATACAGTAAAGTAAGTGTGATGACGTTGTGTTGTTTAGATTTTTTCCTGATTAATGAGACCCAAACTATTATTTTCTTCTTTTGGGTGGAGGCATAGCGTCAGAGTCATCTTGGAATCTGTGGTGGTCTATATACTCCAATAGTTTTTCTTGGGTAACGGGATCGATGATACTGTTGCACACAGCTGAAACCAATAGTTCATTTGTTTAAAGACAGCTGTAGCTTAAAATTCATGAAAAATCAGAGAATAAAAAATTAAGCACTTTCAAGTACAAAATAAGGTCTAATATAGTGATGGCAAATACCAAGCTTGGCATACAGGAGATTTAGGACAGCACCCTAAAGAATTCTATGCATTAAAATAATTTTATCCTAAATGAAGAGTTTAATAAAACCTGTTTAGGAAAAATATTATTAAAACGGCTGTTCATTTGTCATATCCTCCTCGGAATCAATGTCGCCTGTAGGAGACATAGATCGGCAGTTGGATAAAAATCTCTCAGATCAATGTTTGTTAATTAACATAAAATCTCACTTTAGTATGGAGCGGCCTTTTTGTCACGTGATAAATCCTTGGGGGTTAATTACTTGAAGTGAATATAGCTATCTTTGTTTTGAATAGTGATTTGGAAATATGATTTTGGAAGGGATACATCCATATTTCTTTTAAAATCTCAAATTCAGTACATTCCAAATTCCTCAGTGACGACATTCAAAACATTTTTTATTTTGGATATTGCGCCTTTGTTACACCTCATATGTAACAGAAAGTATGGATGACAAACCTGCTTTTTTCCCACGCCACCACGAGAAATTTGCACTTGGTACAATAAACAAACCGCATATTTGATATTCTCACTACTGATATCAAAATATTGCCAAATAGGCGATCTTTGTTTCACTGTTGACATTTTTTTTACTATCTTGTAATAAACAAGTTAAAATTATAACAATATAACAAGTGAGCTCAGAAAATAGCAGCCGGATATCCGGCGTAGATGCTCGCTGGATATTCAGTATTTGGCCAAATCACTATCCGTTTGATCTCTATACTCAACATGATCATTATGATTTGACAGATGGAATTCACCATAAAAAAGAGAAACAGAATTTACGCAAAAATTTTTGGGTGGAATTTCTAAAAAATTTCATTTTTGCAAGTGTCGTGCGCGCCGTTTTCACGTCACATTCGAAGAAACACGTTATTATATGTAAAATTGAATTGATTTCTGGAAAGAGAACGTTCTAGAAGATTCCTAAAAGTTCTATAAGGTGCCAAACTGAGTAGCGGAGTGTGTCGGTGAGTCTAGAAGGTTCCAGAACGTTCATTAAGGTTCTCGAATGTTTTAGAAGGTTCTGGAAGGAGAAAGTTTAAAAAGGTTCTATAAGGTTCCAAACCGTGTGGCTGAGTTCATCGGTGAGTAGAAGTTTCAAGAAGATTAAGAGAAGGTTCCAGAATGTTCTAGAAAGTTCTGGATGGAGAAAGTTTCAGAAAGTTCTATAAGGTTCCAAACTGAGTTGCAGAATGTGTCAGCGAGTTTTAGACGTCGCACGTGCACATCGCACAAATCAAGTAAAAAATAATAAATAGCTTATTAAGCCTATCTCACCCGACGCATGCATTCAAATTTCAAGTCTGTCATAGTTCGTGTACACAGATCTGCACTCTATGGTCGTGTACTTTAGAGTGGAAATGAAATTACCCGTCGAGCCGTCTATCACGTCTACAAGTCGACAGCGAGAGATGAGAGAGAAATAAACGGAGACGTTTTGTCTTGCTCTCGTTCGTTGCTTTGCACTACGTTGATTCGAATCGTCCACCGTCCACGGCGTCCACCAACCACCGTCTACGAATTCAACTAGTCCATGCGATAAACGTAAAGCGTCGACGCAACGTCAACGGTTGATTTCAACTAGTCCGTCCATTCAACGCCCATCCCTACTGTATACATATGTATATATACATATATCAACGTTGTACCTCATCAAAAAGTCTTTCCACGAGCTAAATACAGCCATGTTCATCCAATTGTGCAATTCCTACATTAGACCTATATTGGAGTATGGATTCCGGATATGGAGCCCATATTTCACTAAGAATGTACAAAGAAAAAATACTAAACTTGTTAAATGTCTCAAGAAGAAATCCTATGAAGAAAGATTAAGAAAACTAAAATTACCAACATTGAAACAGATCAAGGTGATCTGACTGAGACAAACAAGATTCTAACTGAAAAGTAAAACTGCCCAGAATTGAAAAACATATGCCACCTTAACACCAATATCTCAAAGGTCACCAACTGAAATTGAATCGTGCAGCATTTTCGACAATTCCAAGGAAGAATTTCTTATCAAACCGTGGTTGATAGCTGGAATAAGCTTCCAAGAAATGTCATCGAAGCAACACAGTGGATACCTTAAAAAAAAGATTAGACAAGTTTTTAAAACAGCTCGATGATTATATTTATATATACTTTTTTCTTTTCTTTTTCTTCTGTCACAGCAATCGCCATTTTTTTCCCTTTTCTGTGTTTTTTTTTTTAATATAACATTGTATTTTTCAATTTTTGCTAGTACTTATAAATTGTTCAATTGATATTATTTAAATGACATTGTAGAAAACCTGGGGTATATCAGTCCACAAGCTGTTCATCCACAAATAAACAAATACAAGTCAAGCAACCGCAAGTCTTGACCGATTTTACTTAGGCAACTTAATACCATCATGTTCGTAATAAAATTACCTATATTTTAATATAAATTTCAATAAGAAAACAGATGAGTGTAAATACATAGTATTAACTCACTTATTTTTACCTGGCAACCTGTAGTATGGACCAGAAAAAGATAGAAACCCAACCGTTTCTTGTTCCTTATGCTTCCTACTCTCAATCAATATTGATATCGTTTGGTTAACAAATAAGTGAAAAAGTTAAAAAAACATGTATTGCATTAATTTTAATTAAAAGTAAGCTTGACTTAATTTCACCATGCAACCCGTTCGCAATATATTTATTCATGTATTACGATTGCTAAAAAATATTTTTCATTCAGTTAACAGATGGGTGAAGGTCGATCTTAAATTGGGATCTTAGATTAACACGAAGTTCAAGGAAATTACATGTACAAAAGACCCCAAGAATATTTCATTTAAAAATAGCTTATTCTAATGAAGACATGTTTTTAAGTGTATCTGAATGATTATTATATCCATAAAATCGAAGAATTCCTACTATTATGGCATTTTTGAGATTTCTAAGTCATTCTAAATTAGTCCCGAGATCCGTCATTCATCTAACATTGGCAATAGTAGACTCAGGTGGTGCAAACCATTTTTACACAATCGGCGTGAGATCCCAACTCCGTTTCGTGTGGCAGTTCTCAAACTGCAGTAGGTACCTTAATTTTTTTTATTTTTATAATGAACTCATGTTGTACAATTGTACACTCGTGAGTACAATAGTTTTAGAAACGTTTTCAATACTGCAATTTTTCTATGAATTTTTGTATTTCTGTTATAAAATAACAATATAATAAAAAAATAAAATAACACCGTCGGTAAAAATATACACGTGGCGCACTGATCTTCACATTCTGCATTTACTTTACAACTCAGGCAAGAATATTAATTTGCTTTCTATGCAGAACACAAATTGCTTTCTTGCAAAAATTGTAACCTATCTCCGATTTCCTGCCCTCATTTCTGGGACAGAAACGTTTTTGGCCATTTCTTGTGTTGTGAAACAAAACGTAATACCTATACATTTCAATACAGAAACTAATTGAGATATTTACATTTTTAATGTAAATACTTAGTTTTCTCTAAGAAATTATGGAATTATACATTTTAAATTATTCGATTTAAGATTACACCAGATTACACCAAGAATCAGCTGAATTGTTTGATTAATTACCGAGTTATCATGATGAATATTAATTTGTGGAACTTTAAATCCCCCACTTTGGGAAGAATAGGTTAATAAAATGGATAGCCACCAATAAATTACAGAAAGTTTTAAAAAGGATTTAATAATTATTATTACCAATGTGCTAAATTTACATTAAATTTAAAATATACTGCACGCCGTGTACTGAACAAATGGTATGCATTAACTGGATTGTTGCATTACTGTCTATGTGAAGCAGTCATATAGCTTTGTTTCTTTCTCGCATAGATATCATTCACACACACTTTTGACATGTATAAGTACAAAACATATCCTTGACATACCATGACCAAAAAATCTGCCTGTATATTAAGACACAAAGGAGACTACTGTACCTGTTGCAGTTGTGTAACTGTTGGGATATGATTTGTCAGTTCTCTCCCGCATAAAAATCCATTGATTATTTTCGAATCTGCATTCGATTATTTTATTATCCAACTCTTTTAGATTCTTTGTATATTTCATGTGTGCAAAAGGTCTATCTAATTGGCCGACAAATAATTGTCCTATTTTACGGGGAAGGATTCTGAAAAAAAACCAGTCATTGTGAGTCTAATGCATTAGAAAATAATTTCATACATAAAACACGATTTGAATAAACT